>JABXWE010026271.1:0-19235 GCA_014611495.1 Limonius californicus
ATAGCCAACTACGACCTCCATAAGAAAAAATGAAGTTGACCGTTGTAACTCAATTACAACGACAGTTTTCAAAAATCTGAATACACCACTAGATTCCTATTAAAAAAGTGCCTTAAGAAAGTATAAATTAAATTCGACTTCCTCTTAAAATAAATGAGTTATGGAAAAAAATAGAAAACTAAAAAATTCACTTTTTTTGCTACAGTTCCAAAACTACGTTAAATATCGAAAGTTTATGTATGGGGTTTGGTACAACTTTACCTAAGGAGTATTTCATTCCATTTAACTAAATCTGTATCTCTCATAATAAGCGAGATCCCCATGTTGAGAATAAGTCTGTGGACACACCGTATATGCTCGAATTCAGTTAAATATGCACTCATATGCAAATATGCACTACATTCTTGAAATGTGGAGAAACAAGCAAAATAAAATTTTCAAAAATGGTTTTTTTACGATCTAATTCGGAGACAACTCAAAGCTCGACATATATGCAAATGCATGTATTTCCTAGATTTACTAGTAAGCTACTTTTCAGAGGTTAGATTAGATCATTATCTTATTGTCTGCTTTAATGATATAATTTTTAAACTTTCTGTGCGAAGTATATATGTTTCTACTTTATTTAAAAATGTGGACACCGTGGACTGATAGCGAACATTTAATTCGGCGAAAAATATATCAAATGTATCGGGAAAAATGCTTCCTTACGATAAAATTGTTAAATCATAAATTGAATGAAGGTTATACTGCAATAAAGTGTTTCTAAAGTACATTGCTGGGAATTATTAAGTGTATGGTATTTAAACATGAAACTTTAAAAAGCGTCAAGTTATTATGAAATCAAACAGATATGTATTAGAAAGGCGAAAATTGGTACGTCTCCCACGATATTGTACAGCAAAGTTGGACAGACAATTCCAGTCAGTCAGTCTAAAATAAATGCTTCTGAAAAATAGTATACTTTCAGTTTTACGTCATTATAATTCTGTTGTAATTTTATTTTCATAAAAAAAATGTAAATAACCATTTATAGGTACCTAAATAAAACGGATATTCGGCGCAGGCAAGAATCTACTCTCCATTGCAGAAAACCGACGTAAGTGATCTTATCTGCTTCAAGAGATTAAGTTTGAAATTCTTTTGAAAACTCTGTATAATACATTTAATTGATGCGAATAAAATAAATATTTAAAATTCAAAGTTGGATATTTTATGTGATTCAATGGCATTGTGCGCTATTTATTTATTAATTACAACTTAGATTATTTATAAACCTGTGCTAAATTAAAGTATACATTTCAACAACGTAACCTTGGAAATTTAAACTTAATAATCGACATATCAAATTGAAGGTCTGGCAAAGTACTGCATCACTATTCAATTTGAGAAACTTCATAAAATCCAAACTATCTGGAAAGCCATAAAAAATATTTTTGAATATTAAGTAGAAACTTGAATACGTAAAATGTATTACTTCTTATTGTTGTCAATCCCGTTATACCAGATTTTTCGACTTATTAAAATTAATTCAACAAATGAGCAAAATGTTCCGGTATCAAGGAATATACATATATGTAGAATCGTTTTTGAAAACATGTTATTTATTATTTTCTGTTAAGGAACGAAATACATATCACACCGCTGTAGCTATCACACTACCTGTGTTTCCATTAAACTTTAAATTTTGTTTAGGTACACACTTTAGCTGATAAATAGAAATATTTTTTGCTTACGATTCAGGCAACTATTTTTTATAGAAATATGTATTAGAATTATTCTGTGTAAATAAGCAGAAACCCAATTAAGTTATTTAAAATAAGCATCCCGTGTGAATCACTTTGCGGGAAATCCAACTACTTCGTTTTTGCAGGCTTCCACTATTTCGATTTTTAAATTCCATAGCCATAAAAGATTCTTTCAGAGAATTTTTAAATCGAACGATTATTAAAGTATTTCTTGAAAACTAACATATTGATTTTAATGTTTATTCGCACTGAAGAATAATATTTTGAGAAGTCTTTGATTTTATATGTCATACAGGGCATGCTAGATAGGGTAAAGGGTTGAGTCCTAATTCGACGCAGATAAGATTATATTTTCCATTACAGAAAAGCAGGGTTCTAGTTCGCTAACTGATCTGCTTAAAGGGAGTATGCTGGTGATTTTTTCAAATGAATGCTCTGTATATTATGTTAAATTGTTGTAAATGGAATAAATATTTTAAACTCCCACTTAGCTTCCTTATGAGGTTTTTATTTTTAAATTATCTTGTATATGATTTTTGTTAGTTGTGTTTATTAGTTAGCATATGTAAAATATAACACTAATACACAACATTGGAAATTTAAACTGAATAATTAGCAAATGAAATTAAAGGTTTTGCAAAATACTTTTTTGGCGCGAATCAAATTCAAATCTAGCTGTCATGAAACATGTATTATTTGGAAAGCAGTAGAGGGCGTTTTCGAAATAAAATAGATATTTGAAGCATAGAGTGAAAGTAATACGTAATATGTATTACATTTTAGTGCTTTGAATCTCTTTATACCAGAATTTTTCATTACTTAGAGTTTTTACGAAAAATGAAACAGATTTTCCAGCATCATGAAATGTATTTGTTGAATCGTTTTCAAAAGCCTGTTATGAATTATTTTCCTTCAAGGAACTAAATGTATACCACACCGCTGTAGCTATTACACTACCTGTGATTCCGTCAAACTTTTCAAATTGTTTATAGAAGAAAAAAATAGAAATTGTTATTGTTTACGGCCCAGACAAATATGTTTTATACGAATATGTATAGAATTTATTGTGTGAATGAGAAAGAGCTCAATTGAGGGATTTTCCTAATGGTTTTTTTCAAATGGTATTTATTTGTTGTGATGAAATAAACATTTCAAATTCAATATAGCTTTTTGATGCGGTCCACGAGATGCTGCGCGGTTTCTATTTTTAAATTACCCTGTATAGGGCTGTAAAGTTTGTTAATTTTGATTACTCGTAGGCTTGTGCTAAATAAAAGTAAATATTACAATAAAATATCATTGGAAATTTTAAATGAGTAATTGACACATTCAATTAAAGGTCTTGCAAAATACTGTTTTGGTGCAAACTAAATTCAATTCGAGAAATGTCATAAATCTTATATTAACTATATGGAAAGCCATGGTAGATATTTCGATATAAAATGCAAATTTGAATATAGAGTAGAGTAGGTAAAATGTATTTTTTATTATACCTGAATCATAATCTCTGTTTTTGAAGCTAAAAAGCGTGCAAAAAAGGGCTTTTAAACACTAGTGCTTTAAAGTTGCCTAGGTAACAAGACAACATTCACTTGTTGGCCACCGAGCTGGATAATTTTTCATATTCCTTGCAATCCGCTTGTTTTAGATTTCGCGGGGATTTAACGCTGTTCAGCTTCTTCGGCTAACATGCTAACATTCTAATCTCGGATGAAATATCCTCGTTTTCGTTCATTTTGTAATTCACGAATACAAAGTCGAAACAAACTTCACAAATCAAGAAATTTATAGTAAATATGCATAGCAACGAAACAACAACAATTGTTAACCGTTTCTATATAAACGATTAGTGACATAATGACAAGATAACTTCGAAAACGGGATTTCAATTTCCTTTTTTTGTTATAATTTTTAGGTTGTAGTGCAGGTATAATAAAAAATAGCGTATAATACTCGTGTATAAGAGCCTTTAAAGCACTGCTCCGTTAAAAGGCACTCGGCTTCGCATCGTGCTTTTAAACCCGTCGCGTGCTTTAAAGGCTTGCTTACACACTTGTATTATAATATACTATTTTTTTATTTTTGTCAATTCCATTATAAAAAATCTTTCCAATAATTTTTACAACAAATGAACATGAATGTCCATAATTATGATATGTATTTGTTAAATGGCAAGAACGTGTTATTTATTATATTTTTTCAAAGAATGAAATACAGATAGAACAGGTACGATACGTGTAAGTTCTTTTAGTCTCTATTAGAACAAGGGTACGATGTATTCAATAAAAAATCTACCGAATCATCTCGAGAATGTTTGCTTATAAATGAATGTCACACCAATATAGCTATCACATTATCCGTGATTCTAGTAACAACTTTGAAATTGTTTATAATTCAGAAAAAATTATTTTTAAATACAATCCAGACAAAAATTTTTGCACAAGGATGTGTTAATAAGCAAGAGCTCAGTTAAGAGCTTTAAAATGAGTAGCTAAAGCACAAGAGTTTGCAGGAAATCCAACGAATTCCGCTTACTATGATTTCACCATTTAATTTAGTGGAGTTCACAATATACTAACACTTCTTCCATTAATTAGAATTTAAACAACAAATAAACAAGGTTTTCCAACATCCCGAAATATGCTTAAAGAATCGTTTTTAAAAACATAACATAACGGACCGATATGCATGTGAAAATAATTTTTTAGGGCTATTGGAACAACGTAGGCATGTTTCTGTTCGATAAAGACAATTTACAGAAACACCTCGATAGCGTCGCGGCATGATAGTTTAAATACATAGTACACCGCTATAGCTATCACACTACCCGTGATTTTATTGAACTCTAAAAATGCTTTATAATAGCAATAAATAAAATGCAGTATTTTCTATTTTTGTAAATTCCTTTGTACCAAATATTTTCATTGCCTAGAATTTTGACACAAATGTATAAAATATTCCAACGTCATTGAATATATTAGTGGATTCGTTTTCAATAACATGTTATTGATTATTTCCAAATAGCATAAGTGCAAATATTTTTAAGCGACTGAACAATGTAGATATGTTTCTATTTTCGATAGCGTTCTGGCATGTTCTTTCAAATACATACCACACCACCGTAGCTATCACACTACTCGTGATTCGATTAAACTTTAAAAATGGTGTACATTTTAGCTGAAAAATATAAATTATTTTTGTTTGCGGTTCAGAGAAATATTTTTTACACAAACATGTATTACAATTGCTAACCAGATTTAAAGATATTGCAACACTGTTATAATTAGGAAAAAGCTCTATTTATAGTTTCTAAATAAGCAATTCCAGTGCAATAGTTTGCCGGAAATACAACAACTTGCTTCGGTTTTCCACGTTTCCACCATCACTTATTACGGTTCGTAATATACTAACGTTTTCTAAATTTCATCGATACATACGATGAAAAATTCTTTTGTTGATTTCCACAAAATTTCCGAAAAACTAAACTATCGATATTAAAGTAAAGAAAAGCGGCGTAACTTTAGTAATCTTATCTGCTTTAAGAGATTTTTTGGCGATTTTTTTAAATATTTACCCTTGTTTATGAATGGAAAAACTATTTTAGTTTACGATTTAGCTGTGTTATGCGCTTTATGAGACCTGCTTTTTCTTACAGTAAATAGTTGCTTAAATTCTAATCTTTTCTAGAACTGTAAGTACACGTTTGCTAGAATTGTGCGGTCTGCGAAACGGCTGACCTCCGCAATTACGGGCTACACTTATTAAACACAAAAATCCCATAAGAAAACTTCGCCATTTCTCCGCTTTGCCCGATAAAAATAGGAGCATTAATAATTTATAGGGCTCGCGGTTATAAGTTCATCTTACGTAAAGTAATTTTCATGTACAATTGTGGAAACATGAATTTTAGATTACCCCAAAATAACTTAAAATAAACGCAAAATTGCGCCCGAAAAGGGAATGAGAATGCAGAAGCATCCAAGGCGTTGTTAATAATGTATGAGCCAGATCTATAAGCTCAGATTAAATATAAGGTACGTTTTTAGAAATATTTTTGTACGATTTTTTCAGGTCCGTGTTTCACAAACGTAAACCTAACAATAAAATAATCAACTCAAGACTAATTTAGCCGGTTGCTGTATTTGAAAAGGTTTGTATAGAAAAATGAGTAGTAATATTAGTAATTGGCGTATTGTATGATTTATAATAGTTTCCGATTATACAATTACTATGAATATTCTTAGGGGACTGTTTATAATAATACAAGTTTTGGTAAGAGTAATGTCAATTAACCTAAGTCTATACTACTGGCCTTGAAGTTGTGTTATATAAAAAAATGTTACTGTTTAATAGTGCTATGAAACTATTCCCATTTCCAAATCGGTATCAATTATTTAACCGCTAGAATCCCCTTTCTATCGTGAGAGCAATAAAACCCCAAGTCAAAGACACCCTCGGAATTTTGAAGTCTTGTCTTAGATTAATCTGTAATTATAAAGATGTAAACATTATAAATATTTTTAAATGTCATACATTAGTAATTGACGGTTTAAATTTCAAATATTATTAGGTTATTTATTTAATTATTTAATAGAAATTTAATATTAACACTTTATTTTTCCAGTGTTTCTCTACACTTTTAGTTATGCATATTCTATGGTGCCTGTGGTCGAAGTAGTGTAGTTATGCAGCTATGGGCTATGTAAATAAACGTTCGCTTGAAATAAAATTGTTGCATGCACACTTACAGAATAAAGTAAATAAAGGATTTTGCAAATGTTCAAAATGTTGACCATTATTTTCTAAATGTAAATGCACTCTTTTCTTAAGATTTTCAAACACATTCACCAGAGTATCAGGGATAAGGCTATCTAACTTTTGTAAAATAGTATTTTGTAAAACTTCTAGATTCTGTGGTCTATTACAACAAAATATTGTTTTTTAGATAAAGGAATAGAAGAAGTCTGGGAGTGTAAGATCGCATGACCTTGGTGGAAACAAATGTTAACTAATTAACCGATCATCATCATATTCCTGTAAAAAACGTATGACACGATTAGCAGTGTGTACTGTGGCATTGTCCTGCTGGAAGTAACCATTCTTGATTTCATCATCATGAAGTTCATTTAAGAAGGGGGTTAAGATATTTTGAAGATAATAATCGGCAGTTATACTTTCTGTAGAAAACTTGTAACGATTTCCGCGCCTAATTGAAGGCAATCCTTTCTACATATTTAGTTGTTTGCATATTTGTAGGAATTTATTACATTTCGAAGTTTACACTTCCGTCAAACGGCGCAGATTTTAACGACGATTTCCGTAAATAGAACACTTTTAGTATTGGCGTTCATGCCGGATGTATATGTGTATAGTGATCTAATTCTTGGTAAATCGTTTATCGATTTGGAAATCATTTTCCGATTTTAGGTTCACTACACAGGAGTTCGTTTCCTATGGTTGGGGAAAGCAGAATACTCCAATTCAATTTACAATTTAGAAATGATCCCGGCCAAGAAGACTTTTTTTGTTGTGGTATGCCAGTTTCCATCAACTGGTGAGTTATTTATTGACAGAAAAATTTTGCCGTGTCTTAATTTCCTGAACTTTAATTCTAATATCCGCTGAATTAAAATAAGCAACTTCGTGAAGCTGGAAATTCCGTAATTAAGGTTCGACACAGTGGAAAAATTCTACGTTCCGCAAGACCTTGTGAAGGTTTTTCTAAAACCGAGCAGACCCGAATGGGGCCATTGATAAGGCGCCTGGAACACGGTCGCTTTGATAGCCGTTATCTATTTTAAAAGGGAAGTGCATTTAAATTTGTTTACACTTTAAATTTTATCACCTTGCCTTTGTATTTACAATTTCGTTACCTTCGGTTAAGAGTTAATTAGTTAATTGATTTTGTGTCACTGAATTGTACTAATGGGGTCTATTTGAGGAGATATTTAGATATTAAGTACAATTGTAGTATTAAATTTATTGGGGAAAAAATTTTACATATACCATATATAGGGTGCTCCGATAGTTGGGATTGTATTGCGTTTTCAAGGTTTATACCGCATGAAATTTTTCTTTCCGCGGAGGCCTCCTACGACGATTAGTGCCCTGAAAATTTAAAATTATCTTGTTCTGGTGAGCGCAATAATTTTCCGCAAATTGTTTGAGTTTCGCCCAATTAAATTCTTTTATTTTGGTTACGTGAACGTAAAGTTGGGATTTCTGTGTACAATTTTGTACCGTGAATTGTAATTGTGGGGTTACTTTAAATTATTAATTAAATGAGGTTTTGGTTGCAACTTGTCTTTTTCTTTGACGTCGAAATATCTGAAGCTAAGTCTACCTAAGGACAGATAGAGGACATAAAGGTAGGTGATTATCTATCTTGGGGTCCGACTTCCCATTTTCCACCTTGGACGATGTTAGTAAATTATAAGTTGGTGGCGCCTGTAAATTAATTGTTTGGAACCTACCCCTTCTTCGATTGGGGTTCCGAGATGTTAACGTCTGTCAAACATTGTTAATTTCCTACCTAAGCAGAGGCGTAGTTCCGAGGTTGATTTTGCACATCAACCAATATTAGCGTAAAGATAAAAAGAGGTTAATGGCGTGAGAATCTTGTAAACTATTTGTCTTCTTAAAACAGCGAATACAGCGATCTTTTGTGGATGTAGCGGTGTGTCCTCAAACATGTGCAGATTATCTGTTACCCATATTCTCATATTTTGGCTCTTAGGATTGCCAACAGACAATTTTAAGCTTAAGCAGAAAGCATTTTAAATTGAATCACAATATATAAGTAAGATAATATATTTAATTTCATTTTGGTAGTACAACTTTGCCAGTTAAAGTTATATTTGATAATTTAGATGATTGTGGTATTAAATCTATAGTAAATTGCCTAAATGTTGAAAAATAAATGAAAATAACCACGATAGCGTGCATTTTAAGTAAAATCAATGCATTACAATTACTTAAAATTATTAACCAGCAAATACAAGACTTGCCCATGAACAATTGACCTCAGCCTTGTAACTGTAATCGACACATTAATTATAATACTTCCAATGGTTTTGTGTTTATGAATTCCCATTGTTCTTTGGGTTTATTTCTGAATATTCTTAGAGAATACGAAATAATGCAGATTATGTATAACTGGAAACTGCTTCTAAGGGGATCCTAATCCGAACTGGCAATTGAAGATTAAATGTAAGTTTTTATATCGGCAAACTATTCCTTCTCTACTCTTCTCGTGGTGTAGAGCCGTCTACCTGACCACTAGAAGGTGAGCTACAGCCAATGTAGAAGACAATGCGCATTGTATACCACAAAATAAGTCTTGGCATTGTTCTCTTTGTAAACAATTAGACAAATGTTGAAATGAGTGTTGTGTGCATCATATTCGTAAGCATGGTAGTTTGATATAAAGTAAAAAATTTCACCAACTGATATTCAAATATATACGAGGGGGGTATTGATATATAGTTAGCCTGGAAAGTTTGTAGTAAAGAAAAGTGAATATGGTTGCTATGCTTACAACTATGATGTTTTATAAATAAGTTGTCCAAGTTTGACATCCATAAGTTGAACGGTGATCAAACTGTGAATTTTTGAAAACAGCATGTCTGAGAAAAAGATTGAATTTGAATAAATCGAATTTCGGTCAGTTATTAAGTATTTATTTTCGAAAGGGGTATCGGGCAAAGAAATTTTATCTGATATGATAGAAACTTTAGGTGATCAGTGTCCTTCATATGCCACTATTAAAAACTGGGTTGCAGAATATAAAAGAGGACCATCAGATGTGAAAGATGAGCACCGCCCTGGAAGACCAATTTCTGTGATCACTCCGGACAACATTGATTCTCTCCATGATATGATTTTAGAAATTCGACGCATTGGGATTAAGAATATTGCAGAAGCATTGCACATTTCCTATGAACGTGTGTGACATAATTCATCACGACTTGGATATGAGAAAGCTTTCGACCAAATGGATTCCAAGATGCTTAAACGTGGATCAGAAGCGCGTTCGATTGACAACGTCAAAGGAAATCTGCCCCCGTTTTGCAGAAGATTCCTCAAACTTTTTGGATCGGGTTTCTACTATGGACCAAACGTGATCCATCACTCTGACCCAGAGACTATAGAGCAATCCAAACACTGGAAGCACGTTGGTTCTCCACGAACCAAAAAATTCTGTGTTCAAAAATCGGCTGGCAAGATTCTTGCTGCAGTTTTCTGGGACAAACATGGGATAATTCTGATAGATTATTTGGAACGGGGTAGAACTATCACGGGAGCATATTATACTGAGTTGCTAACTAAATTACTTAAGAAAATTGTGGAAAAACGCCGCGGAAAACTTGGCAGAGGCGTGCTCTTATTGCAAGACAACGCTCCTGCTCACAAGTGGTTGACTGCACTGCAGAAAATGGATGAAACTGGTTTCGAATTGTTTGCCCACCCGCCCTATTCTCTGGATTTAGCACCGTCAGACCATTATTTGTTCCCAAAACTCAAAAAAACATTTGAAAGGTAAAAGATTATCGACAAATGACGAAGCAATATGTGCCGTTGAGGAGTGCTTTGCAGACCTAGACAAAGATTTTTTCAAATGACTTAGAATTACTTTATGAACGTTCTGCTAAATGTATAAATCTTAAAGGAGATTATGTTGAATAAATAAATTTTTTTTTTGAAATATTGTGACGTTTTATATGGTAGGCTAAGTACTTATCAATATCCCCCCGTAGTATACGTGAAGGTGGATTTTATCGTATTTTTGTGTTACCTTTGGCAATTTTTAATCATCAGTTCTTACAGTTTATTCGTTAGTTTTAATGTAATCTATATCTACTAGCTAAAAAGACGCAAGTTAGAAGGTCGCCTATTTACGTAGTTACGAAACGCAAATTTTATCTTATTTTGAGCGACTGCTGTAGCCCATTAAGAAGAGTGATTTAATGTGGGACTTCATGTTTACATAGTTTCTGAAAGAATGTTTGAAAGTGCAGCTATATTTAGATCTTGAAACTTGAAATATGTATAAAAACAAATTAGCGGTAAGAGCTTTAACTATTACTACAATAGTTACTGTATAGTCGTTTGCTTATCAATATAGATGAACGTTTCATTCTTTCATTCTTTTATCTTACAATTACCGTTAACTAGCTGAACCCCTGGGATAATCTATATTGTTTGGTAGTTTATAGAAGATGCTTACAAATCTCACCTTTAAAGGATTCTCCAATCTCTAAAACGGAACTAATTAGACCTTCAGGAGGACTTTTACAGGAGGTACAGTTATCATATGGGACTTATAATAGAACTTTGAAGAAATATCTTAAATTGTATCTGATACTTCCAGATTATACCAGATAATTGTGTTAACAAGATAATGGATGTCATTTTCAACAACTGTTGTAGATTGTAAAAACAAATTGGTACTATCACAGGAAGTAACAGAAGCCGATTTTTTCAGAACCACAAATTACTACTTGAAAAACGATTTCAATGAATAGCTGATAACACAATAAAAGGTTAGTTTTTTTTTATTTCTCGTAGAGTCTCGGTAATCCGGACCGCTCTATTCCGGACATCCGCTTAATCTGGACGGACCTCAAAAAATAAAAAACATAACCTACTTCGAGAAACAAAGCGACACATCGTTTGCTGAGCTACTGACTTTGAGGGACCTACGAGATCGCACGGCGAATCGACGTCAGTCTTCATTAAAACAAAAGAACATTATGGAATTTTTCACAAAAAAATCATACAATCCTGTATAGAATTTAAACTTTACATATTTCATTTTTACAGATTTTAATTAACAGTCATGTACTGTAGTTTTCTTTAGTACCGTACAATCAATAAAATTTAAATGTCAGTCAATAAAATGTTTTGTATTTATCCTAAATCAATTAGTAGGTAAAAAAAGTAGGCCTACGTTATAGTACTGAGACTGAAAAAGTCATTTTTATGATAAAAACATCGATTTTAATAGTTTTAGCCATCCAAAACTTGTCTTACAGACATTTTAAAGCTGATTGATATATACACCCCTTACGGGGAATTTTGTGTTTTACAATCTGGATCATCGTTAACTGGATTATCATTAATTGGATCAATGGGTAATTTTGTTCTAACCTAAATTACTATGGTTGAAAATCTTAAGACTAAGGTTCTACTCACTAGTGTACCTCAGATACTAACAACTTAATTACACTAAGATTTAGCGTGTAACTACTACTAGCACTATGTTCTGCTTTAGACTGGCACAATCACTGCACCAACTGAAAGGGATTGATCCCTTTGAGTCTTCGTACTAGCTGCAATGTTGCTTAATACTTTATTTTGGAAACGTTGGATGATTTGAATGTCACTTTTGCTAGCGCATCCCCAAAGTTGGATGCCCTAATTCCAGATTGGTTTCAAGATCTGCTTGTAGCAGAGCAGTTTGTTGTTGTATGGATAACTTGGAATTTCTGCCAAGTAACCAATACATTTTTTTGTATTTTAAGATTAGTTCCTCCCTTTTCTTTTTCAGATGGACTTTCCAGCGTAGTCTTGCGTCTAGCTTAATGTTTAGGGATTTTACTATGTCAGCTTACGCAATCCGGGTATCGTTGAGTCTGATGGGTAAATATTGCTTCTGTTTGTTAGTGAAGTCTACATGTACAGACTTACTTATATTTAACTTGATACGCCAAGTTTTAGCTCAGGTGTTAATTCTATCAATGGTTTAAAGTTTCTCAGTAGTCTACTTAAGATTTTTTTCAACGGCAATAATTGCTTTATGACCAGCAAATGTTGCTATTGTTTCATGTCCAAGATTCGGTATGTCTCTAGTATATAGCAGATATAGTATTGGACCTAGTATACTACCTTGTGGCCTCCTGCTATAGTCCCTTCTAATTCAGAATAAGTCTCTTTCTGCTTAATTCTAAAATATCTTTCTGAGAAATGGGACTGTAAAAGTTGAGAATATTGTTGTGATAGAAACATGTTCAGTTTATGAAACAAGCCTTCGTGCTAAACTTTGTCAAAAACCTGGACAACATCAAGGAATATGGTGGAACAAACTTTCTTTTCTTTTAGTGATATTTCAATTATGCCAGTAAACCTATGTACTTGATCAATGGTGGAGTGGCTCTCTCTGAAGCCAAACTGATGAGGGGAACCCTTTTGTAAGAAATAGTTTGTCGTAGTGTTTCGAAATACCTGGCAGCAAGGAAATAGATAAAAGATAGGTGGATTGTTGATTTCTTTTGATTTAAGTGAATCATCCTCTGCTGCATCTTAGAAAATGTTAAATAGAGAAATGAACACAAACCATACGACAGTAGCAAAGTTGTTGAACCCCTTATGGTGTGCTGTATATTTTGTGTTTCTGTTAGATAACCATAACCTCTTCGAATTGCAAGGATTGTATATGGCTGTAGTGTTTTTTTAAAGATGTGCGGTTGGTGATGCAGATTAATTGTGGTTTCATAAATTGTAATATGTACTGCCGTGGCAGATTATTTTAATGAATAATTATTTTCTGTCAAAGCCCTTTGGGTTGCGACGTATTCCATTATTATACGGTCTTCTGTTTTGGTTATCTACTTTGATTCTGTCTTTGTTTTCTTGTAATTGTAACGCCCAGTTTTATATTTCACCAATACTTTTCTTAATTGCTAATCTCCAAGTAAGTGGTAATACATACATTATCCTTGTTTGTTAATCAATTTAAATATCAGCATCAGCAAACGTGGTTTAAAATAGAGATTGGAGAACTGTAATCGGTAAGCATATACGTTAGTATTGTAAACGAACATATTCGAAAGGTAGCAATTCTGCGATTTTAAGAGTTGAAGCAATATAACTTTACCTTGACAACTGTCAAATAATTGCAAAAATTTATCTATGGCTTACATAAAGACTTTTGTTCTGTTTTCCTTAGTCAACCCTCATCGAAAATTTTGTTGGCCATACTGTATAAAATGATTGGTATTATTACATGAAAATACATATAAAAAAAATGTATATCGTGCTATAATTAAATATGTTGTTAGGGAGAGTTTCTCGGTAAAGAAGTTTCGTATTGACATGAAAAATATTTTAAACTTAAATTGAATTTAACTATGATTGTGGAAGCCCAGAGGACGATCCTCGCAGAAGACGTCTAAAACGTCCCACAGAAATAATTTAAAAAATTCATAATGTAGTTCTGTAGAATAATCCTTAAAGGTGCCTGCAGTTGCCGAAGTTATAGCTAAATTAGACAACCGTGCTTTTCATACCGCAATTGAAAAATTGTATTGTATTTGTGGAAATTTCTTATGACCTTTGAAATTGTTCTAATCTACAATTGAGATTTCCAGCCATAAATGAAGGTATTAGCCTGAAACAAAACAGCAATCATAACAATGGAATAGTACATTCTGTAACGAGGTTGGAATAGAAATTCGATGCGAGTGGAAACCGCGACCACAAGATATTATGTAATAAATACAATAAAATTAATTAGATTCGGAACAAATATTTACAAAGAAATTAAATAATTATGACGTTTCAAGTCATGGATTCCTAGACTAACTGTTTTTTTTTTTGTTTTTACTGTTACGGAATATTCATTCCATTATTAGTGATGGAATGAAATCCAAACTTCATAAGCCGGTAAGTGTTTTAGAATATTTCTTCCATAACAAGGGTTAGAATGTTAACTTTCTATTATCAAAATTGATTTCAGAATTGTGAAATTCCGTAGTGGTCGTGGAGAAACATTGTGATTCTCCTCTGCTAAACCAGACAGTTTGTGGAAAGTTTGCTGGAAAGATAAGGTCAGTTATTGTAAAGGGTGCTAAATAGATTCTGTAGAATGATCTTCCAAATGGCTGTACGATTAAGGGAGACTACTATGTTAATTTTTTAAACTAATTGAATACATTAAAAGAATAGTCTAGCGGAGAAAGAAGGTCGCTTTTATCAAGACTATGCACGATCCCATGCAAGTGTCGTTTCCATCGCAAAACGCAACGAATTACGAACCATTTGCTGCCACATCCCCCTCATTCGACCTATTGCCTATCTTCTATGTATTTTCATATCTTAAGGAATTCCTTGGTGGGAATAAATTGTCGTCAAATGGTGATGAAGTTAAAGCACCAAGCGAAGAATATTTTGCAAGATTTTAGAAAGTTTAATGTTTTTGAAACGTCGTTGGTTCAACAACATTGTTGTAATTTTAAAATCATGTAAACTGTTCCTTCTATTTAATTCCTAGAATTTTTCAAATCCGTAACGTGCGTATTTTACCTAAAAGTAATTTTTGATATATTAGCAATACCTGCCTTAAATTCAGTTTCAGACGCGAGACTATTTTTTATTCAATTAAACTAAAACAACCGTATTCTAAAACAGATCCAATAAAATTCCAATAAAACCAACTCAAATCCAATAAAATGTTATCAGCAAAATAACGAAATACTTTTTAAATCCCATCAAATGTTTATGTAGATAGCCGACCAGCGGTGTAAAAATACGAAAATAAAACTACACTTTCATTTACGGATGACTGAACAGCGTTTTTTGCTGGTAACTAGAAGAAAATAATGTTCTGGATGAAAACCAAAAGCTGGAGTTCATGTTGAGGCCAAGGAAAAAATTGGGCCGCTTTAGCCGGAATAAGCAAATTGCGCAAAGAGAATAACAGTTTGTAAACTTGGTAGTGCTTTCAAAGGGACAGAGGCGAACGAAACAAAGTTTCAGAACTTTGCCTTCTGCTTCCGTTATCTCTCCCACATAGAAGAGCTTGGCCAGAAGCGGCGAGTTCTCAGATATCTAGTTAGAATATCCATTCGAAGCAAATAGAAATTTCAGACCACTTATTTCCCCCTCACATGCAGGTATACGGTTTGATAATAACATTGGACGCACCACGTCGCGTAATAAATAGGCGACTCCGAACCGGGGATGATATTATCCTACACACGTGACCCGCCTGCGACAACAGCCCTCGCGGCGGAGCAATCAACCCCATCCTGGCGGTGCTGCCATTATTAACAACACTTTGCATACAAGTCGTTTAATTTGATTTCGTGCAATTTACAATTCTGCGTTTCATTATTTGTTTTACGGTGGTATATCCCGTGATTTTATTCGGGACTCCTCTCTCTATGCCAGGAAGGCCCGTTAAAAGCTTTTTTCCCTATCGGGAATTTTTAATTAAATAACTTTTATCAGGATTACCATCTAAATTTAGATCCCTTGGCGCCGTTTGCACTCCAGCTTTCATTAGTAAATAAAAAAAGAAAAACATTGCCCGTTTCGAAGAGGGCTCCCGACGCCACTCGTATACAGTGCGATATTGTCAGATCTCTTCATTGCCTTCGCCTTTATTTGTTGGCTTTCTTCTTTAGCTTTTAAGAAGACGTTTGCTTAAAGGTATAATGTAAATGTAGGTACATAACCCTTTCAAGCAAAGAAAAAACAGATTGTTTAGACTTGGATGGTATAACTTTAATTAACGCAACCCATTCTTCGACCTTGGAAATGAATTCAATGCTCTGAGAAGCTTTCACAAAAGTTCTTCATATTTAGGGATACTTCTAGTTGTTGTCTGACTTTGCTAAAAAATAAAACATCATTGATGTAATTATAGCTGCTGTATTTAAAAACTACGCAATTGCAATATCTTGTAAACCACTAAACCTTTCCAGATTCAAGGTCGAAGTAAAAGATGCTGTTCATAAGCACTAGGCTTTCTGGATTATACAGCCTTACTGAAAAACATCATTTGTTATATTCTGATAAAGGCTTTTCTACATCATATTTGAGACTTTGGTTCTGTCCAGGTTCAAAATTGCAGCAACGCAATTAGGATAGGCTATCGCGGGAATTCCAAATCACTAAAGGTTTGAGACAAGGGTGTTCGCTTGCTCCAATACACTTTAAAAAATACTTCGAAGAAGATGTAAAAATATGGAACAAAAATGCAAAGGTATGGGCCTAGCAATAGGAGATGAGACTTTATATAACTTGTTTTTCGCTGACGACCAGGTTTTAGTAATTGGAGATCGCGACGACTCAAACTGTATATTTTGAAAATTTGAGCAAGAATATATCAAATAGGGTCCAAGAAAACTGAAATATGGTGGCAACAGATGAAGGATATGAGGATTTGAATATTGAAAACAACAAAATAAAACCCTGCACTTTTTTTAAATGCATAGGTGTTACTGCTTCCTCAAACGGTAGAAGTAGGTAACACATTTAAATAATAAAATAGGACAAGAGAAACTAGTGATCCGTCCACTACATTTATTACTGTGGAACGACAATATAACAAAAAAGAATAGAACCATTATATACAAGGCAATCCTAGACAGTATATGCACCTACGGAGACGAAACATAGGAACTGAATAAGAGAGAGAAGTAGAGGTTGATATCTCCGGACATATTTTCTGGAGAAGGAGCTGTGGTGTATCGAGACTGGATAATGTCCGAAATGACTCAATACGAGGAACAATGAATGTAGAAGGAAATATCTTAGATGCCATAGAAAGCAAAATACTGATATGGCATGGTCACCTCCAGAGAATGGATGAGAGCAGATAGCCTAAAAGAGTTAGTCAATGGATCTCAGTAGAACGACGAAAGCGGGGGAGACTTCCCAGAAGTTGGAAAACAGACGTTAAGGAAGCCATGGACGAAAGAGGTCTACAAGACGGTGATTGGCAAGACCGCAAATTATGGGAGTTGAAGATCGAGAAACGACAGTCGTAAAAACTTCGTATGTTGTATATATTTGTATATACCTATATATGTGTGTATGTATACACACATATATATATATATACAAAACTATACATTATTGAAAAAATAAATATTGGCGAAACGTAAGGCAACAATTTCTTTCACACCTGCAGCATAGAAATATAATTTAAAAAACTACTCAAAAATGTATAGGGATATTGTAATATAAAGCATATATGTTCGTATTTGGTGGTTAATGTTCGTCTATTATTGACAATTACAGCAAGCGGCAATGTTTGACCGTATTAGTGTCAAGTCGAGTTTGTGGGTTTGATTGAATAATCTTTCCTGTCTTCGTAAGATCTATTTTGTTTATTGTTATTTATTCGTGTGTTACATTTGTGTTCATAATAATAAACAACAATGCACAGAAACCATTTAATAATAGAACAATGCAATTTAGCCGTTGCTATGCATCAAAGAGGAGATCGTCAGATCGACATTGCTGATACATTAGGAACATATCTGTGACGGTACACTCACGGGCCAACCTTATCATTATGGGCAATGTTCTAAACCGTAGCAACTCTGTTGGACGGGGATATTCTGTTTCTCTTGACGACAACGCAAGGCCGCATCGTGCTCGGGTTGTTGTAGAGGTGCTTCGACATGAGGAAATAAACTACCTTGCTCTTCCTTCGCTATCTCCGACCTCAGCCCTATCGAGCATGCATGGGACCTTTCGCAGAGTAGCTGGATCGTGATAATCCAAGGCCTATCATTGTGCAACAGCTGAGAGATGTATTGCCGGTACTGTGGCATCAAATTCCACAAGAACATATTGATAATTGCAATGAGAGTATGCAAGCAAGATGCAGAGCAGTAATTACTGCCAGAGGAGGTGCCATGCGGTATTAGAATTTAATAAATTTAGGTTAACTGGAGGAGACAATAACGATTTTTATTATAATGTTGTTAAATTTCTTCTTTAAATGTGCCTTTGTTGTAATTTTCATGTCCATTACTAAGAAGACGTTACATTTGCTTGTTTGGTAGTTTTTTCTTCATGTAATTGTTCAGGTTTCGAGTTGAGAATTCACACATAGACGATTCCTTTCCTATTTTTTTGTAGAAATTGAAGGTATATTTGATGAAAAGACTTTTAATCCAGCTGGAGTTGGTTTTCCAGGTCGCATTTGCACATGTCCATGGAAGTAAATCACATGTTCGTTTATTGGAATATTCTTAGTTCCTTCATTTAAAGGTCTTCCATTTTTCTACTATGTCTAGTATTGACATCTTACAAATTAATATAAAAACTATGAGCTAGTACTTGTTAGTACTTAAACAATATTTTGCATGAAAAAATAGGCTATTTGAGTATATTTTGGGTTAACGGCGTCCCTATATGGTTTTCATTATCCACCATAAACCATGGAGCTACGTTATAAACATGTACTGTGATACCCACAGTACTTTGCAGCTTTCGATTATTCAATTCCATAAAGCACCCAGGTATCATTTATGTTGTAGGAGGTCTGAGGAGCATTAGCGAAATAAATGTTTCTGTTGTTAACTTGTTTAAAGGTTTACATCATCAGAAAGATATTTTGGATTGTTTAAGTTAGCCAGTGTAGTTGCTTTCTTACTGAAGATGACTACTGCCTAAATATTTTATATCAAGAAAGATTTATAATCAACATTATACAGGAATATCGTTAAAGTCCCAATAACTCATAGTGGG
>JABXWE010026272.1:0-14514 GCA_014611495.1 Limonius californicus
AAACACATTTTATTATATTGTCGGCAGTATCGACATTAGTTTCGATTGCTTTGGATATTATACGCCATTTAGCATATAATATTCCAAAAGCACACTCCACAGTATGTCTTGCCCGGGATAACCTGTTATTAAAACATTCTTCTTCTATAGGTAAATTCCGTCTTCTATAGGGCTTTAACAAAAAATCTAAAAGGGGGTAAGCTTCATCCCCCACGATTACATACGGAGCTTTTACGTTTGTTCCTAGTAGGTACGTCGGTTCAGGAATTTCTATTTCTTTTGTAATTAATGATTTGTAGAAATCTGAAGCTTTAAAAGTGCCTCCATCACTTTGTTTCCCGTAGCCACCAACATCGATAGATACAAACTTATAATTTGCGTCAGTTACAGCCTGCAGAATTACCCTACTTTTATTTGCTACTCTTTTTGAAAGATACCGTGAAAGCAAGAACGTCCAAGGGAAATTGCTCACGAGTGTCCAAGCAAGTATCGACTGAAAGTGCTGACCAGTGCAGTTCAGCAGGATCCCAGAATCCCGAGGAAGATGAAGCAGACGAAGAAGACGAAGAAGAGAAGACGAAAGTGAAGATAGAGAAGTTGAAGTCCACCAGTCGAAGGCAGAATTAAGTCCACATAATACGCCAAAAGCGCAAAAACGAAAACGATCACAAACAGATATGTGGAATCCTGCAATGATTCGAGAAACAAAAATTAGAATATTTGAAACAAAAACATGAAAAACCACATGTACGCAAACTACCACCAATGCGAAAATTAGCATTCAGGAGGAAGGTACAAAATATTGTCGAGGAGTTCGCCTACGCCAGGTACCTCAATTTTCTCCAGAATCCGCTATTCCTTCCGGTTCCTCTTCACCTACTCTAATGTCCCCTTCTGACCTCCATAGTTATTTAACAAATCTAAATTAGATTTATGTATGCTCTATTAGTTCGTTTGTTAATATTTCTTTTCGTTAGAAAAGATACTATTTTATGTTTTGTATTAGGTACGTAATAAATATACATGTATCACTTACTTTATTGTAATTACAAGTCTTTCTTCTGGTAATATGGGCTGCTTATGCCAGTTACACCAAGTTTTCGTTAACTTATGTTCCACCGATTGTAAAATATGATTGAAGGTATCCAGACTCATCCGCATATATTCGAAAAATCTGTTTTCGTGCTGTTTCAGTTGCTGGAATAGGTGGTGATATTCACCGTATTTTGAACGATCACGATTTATCGGATGTATACCGTACTTTTTCCTTTTTAATTTTAAAAAAGGATTATCAATTAGTAATTGCTCATCTGAGGAAGAACATGACATCTTCAGTTGATGGTGGCTGCTAAGAAACTGGCAAGTATCCGCTTTTATTCTGTGCTGACCCACTGCCAAATAAGCGCCGATTACCGGCGCCGATAACCAGTAAGCAGGCAACCTGCTTTCTTTCTGTGGGTAGATACACAGGACCACACCGGCTTCAGGATTGCTTTGTATAAAACACTTTGTTTTCTAACGACATCTGAGAATTACGACTCAGGACATTCTAGAGAACTGGAGATCAAGTTGTTTGCTTTTAGTTAGGATGTGCGTCTGTCATGTAAGTCGTCGGTGTAGGTGCATTCCCAGGTATTTCACTACACCTTTTTGTGGAGGAACGCAGTTATTAAGTTGAACTGTTGGGGAATTATTCTTTTTTAGTGTGTAGGTGACATGGACTGACTTTGATTCATTCACTTTTATGCGCCAGAATCTGAGCCACTTCTGTATTTCATTTAGATGCGGCTGTAGATTTTGGGAGGCTATTCTGAGATCCTTATGTGATGCTAAGATTGCTGTATCGTCAACAAACGTGGCAATCGAGGTTAATCTGATTTTTGACAGATCTGCTGTATATAGTAAGGACAGTACTGGCCCAAGGACGCTACCTTGGGGTACTCCTGCCTTGATCGGATTGCACATCCTGATATTTTACCATGAAGTACCTGTCAGTTAGGTACGATTGTAGTATTTAGTAGTAGTTATGTGGCAGCTGCGTTTTGATTTTATATAGCAAACCTTCGTGCCAACCTTATCGAAGGCCTGGGAAACATCCAGGAACGCCGCTGAGCAGTATCTGCCTGTTTCCAGATCGTGTCTGATTTTCTTAGCTACTCGATGGATTTGTTCAATCGTCGAGTGTTTTTTTCTGAGACCAAAATGATGTTTTGGAATCAATTCTTTTGCTTCGAGCATTGGTAGTCATCTTTGCAGGAGAAATTCTTCGAAGATTTTCGATACTACTGGTAAAAGACTGATTGGGCGATAGAGCTTACTCCTTCTGCTGGCTTTTCAGGTTTTTGTATCAGTATAATTTGTGCCACCTTCCACTGTGATGGAACATAGCCTAATCTGAGGGCTGAATTGCAGATCATGGTGATAAAATAGAATCAACGTTTGGGTAATTCTTGTAATATCTTACCGGTGATTAAGTCGTACCCGGGAGCCTTTTTGGAGTGTGTATGCTTCATGATTATTCGTCTGACTTCGTTCACCTTGACGTTTTTTATAGCTAAGTCTAATTGGAACAGCGCGGCTAGTGTATGGTGAACCTGCGTCTCCTTCTCAGCTGTGAGCTGTGATGAAAATGGTTCGAACACCTTGGGCAGATGGCCAGCAAAGGCATAAGCCTTTTCGTTGTTGTCCCTTGCCCACGTATCATCATTTTTCCTAATGGGGGTATTTGTTGTTGTGGCTGTTTCATTTTCTTCGTTACCTTCCACAGGGTGTAATCATTAGCTTCTGATGCTGAAAGACCAGCTAGGTATTCTTGGATTTCTCGCTTTCTGTTGTTGCCCAGTAACATTTTAACCTGTTTGATGGCTTGGTTTAATTTGCGTTTATCCTCCGGGGCTCTGGTGATTTGCCACCGTTTCCTTAAACTGCATTTTTCTGAAATTATATCTTTGATGTAGGAGGGACACTGATGTTTATTTGTTTTTGCGTTAGTATCTGAAGTTGCACTCCAAGCTGCCCGTTGGATATAGCGGTTAAAGTGTTCAATTGCTCGGTCGATTTCATCCGGTGTCTTTAGCAATAGTTTAAGCTGTATGTTCTCGTTTACCTCGTTCCTGAAGATTTCCCAGTTCGGTGTTTTGTTGTAAAGCATTGGGGAAGCGCTTTTGTTAATGACCTGTGCATTAACGTTTACTAGTAGCGTTGAATGGTCGGAAGACAGTTCAAAGCAAGACTTTATTTCCAGGTAGTTACTTGGTATGCCTCTAGTAACACAGAAGTCTACGGCATCAGGAACCTTCCTCCTATCTGTGGGCCAGTGAGTGGGTTCACCACTGGTTAGATGTTGAAGTTGTTGTTTCTAATTGCTTGAAAGAGTTGGCGTCCTCTTGAAGTGGTTAATCTCGATCCCCACTGTGGGTATTTTGCATTATAGTCCCCGCCTGCGATGAAGCGGGGCCCAAGGGTTTGATAAAACATTGCAAACTGGTCTGCTTTGATTGTCGGTTTGGGTTAGTAGTGTAGACAGCAGATATGATTAGCTGCCCCTTCCAGTCTTCGATGGCAATGCCAGTTGCTTGCAAATGGTTTTCACTGTATTTGCTCAGCTCATGATGTTTAATATTACTTTTAACTATAACCGCAGTTCCTCTTTGATCTGTTCCATCGGGGTGTTGTATGTTATAAAATATAAACTATGTATTTTGGGATTTTTATGTAGCTTCTATTTGTAATGTGTGCTTCAGAGGTCAGCATTATGTCAATGTTTTGGACACATAAGAAGTTTCTGATCTCTAAGATGTAGTTTGCCAAGCCATTGGCATTCCAGACTACAATTTTCAGATTGCTTATAGCCATTAAGGTAATTTTGCCATATGCGAGTAAGCGGTATATATGTAAGTATGCGGGTTGCCGTAATGCAGTGTTGTAGTTGTAAGCTGGTTGTGTTGGCGCTGGTACTTTCTTATCTCTTAGGGCCGGGAATTTTAGTTTCTGTAGTACCTTATATACTCTAAAACCTTTATAGTTAGCCGGATGGTTGATACATTTTACTTCCTTGCTGCTTACTTTTCTGGGACACTGGGATGATGCGTGGTTTTCGGTGCATTTGACACATCGTGGATTTCGGCTGCAAAACTTTTTTGTATGTCCATATCGTTGCCAGTTCATGCAATGCGGCATTTCTCGTTTGGGATGGGGTGGTTCGAATTTGACAATCGAGTAAAGGAGAGAAGTGATATTATAATTTCTTTGTTGTTCGGCTGTGTTTTTAGTTCGATGTGGAAAAGTGGTAGTGCTTTTTGTGTCCCAAGTTGGCGGATATTGGAGATGTTCTTTACCTCGTGTCCCAGTGCATTTATTGCTGCTTTCAAGTGTTCTGTATTTATGGAGGGGTGCATATTCCGTAGAACTACTCGAAACGATATATCTACTTTGAGTTGATATGTATGATACTCGGTCTTTTTCTCTGAAAGAGCCTTAGTAATGGCAGAATAAATAAAATATGTTGAAATATATTTCTTCCAAATATAGTTTAGTTAAGTAATAGGATAGCTTTGTATAGGAAGCCCCAATAAATTTATAAATATTTTCCTTATACAGATTTTCAATTATTTAATAATATGAAACTGTACTATTATCAAAATATTGTCAGTATACTGACTGTTGCTAATGGGACATGCAAATACCTAGTACTGCAACATACCGTACGCAATACCACAATCTGGCTTCGGCATCCGTGTGGTCTAAATGCCTACATTGTGTCTGGAATTTCTATCAGTAAAATTCGACCTTAAACTGTAGTTTCTCCATGTTTCTACCTTAACATTTAGGCGAAACACGTAGAAGGAAAAAGTACCAGTACCCACCAGACTCACTTGAAGCAATTCGTATTTTTGGTTGTGTTAGGAATATGTTAAGTTCTGCTAAACACAACAACCTTACATAATACGCTATTGTTTGCTGCTAGAGAAACAATCTCGCCTTTATTTGTAGGTAATTACGTTTGAAATATTTCTATGCTTTTTTAATCGTTCACACTACTGTCCCTCTTTCTCCAGAACCGCTTTCGCATTACTCCTGGGGGGTGCGGGCGTCCCTTAAACACTACACGCTCATATAACATGCACCTTAAACTTAACTAAGCGAAATTCGGTCGCCTCAGCCGGGGTTTGACCCCGTGGCCAATTGAGCAGCATTTCACTGCGACCTCGACTGACAGCGCTTGTTCGCACTGCCCCCTCCCTAGTAGCTCTATTACTGTCGTTGCTAAGATCCTACTTGTGATACTGTAAACACAAAATGTAGATTTAAAACAGGTAATTTGAAATATGTATTTATTATATTCATTCTAGATTTAACCCAATAATCTATTCCAACCCAACACACTGTGTCCAGCGTGGTTTTCTATTTCGTGTTCTTTATGATTTATAAGATTTTACTGTTTCGAATAGCCCTGTGTTTTGTAGCATCAGTTTTCTGCTATTTTCTTTATAGGTCCTTCTCGACTCACAACATATTGCCATCTCTAATATTTTCATTACTTGATTGACTTTGTATTCTATAATTTCTTCTAGCTCTACAAAGATTAATCTTAGCCGTTGCTGTGTCTTATAATAGTTTCACAGTAAATGCCCAAAATACGTACCAGTAAAACAATCTACAGCAACCGCCATTGTTTTGTAAAATTTTATCGTGCACCTAGAGTTTTATGGCGTCACACATAGCTTGATATTTGCCAACTTCATTACCTTTATTATATGTACGGCATGAAGATAAATTTCCGCATAAAATTCATAATTATGTTATTTAACATTTTTTGAGGAAACCCTGAAACACGTAATTTTTTTTTTCCTAATGCACTGTCCAGAAGAGAAACAGTATTTGTTTGTAATAAAAATAAGACCATTATGAATAAATTGCTTAACGGAAATGTACAAATTGGCTACCGTTAACTGACGCTTTAAATCCTGGAAATTGTTTGGCCTACTAATGTAAACTGGCGATTTCACATAAGTTTAATGTCCGCTTGCAATAAATTAGTAAAACATTTCACACGTATTCCTTGTTTTATTTTTCTGGTATACTTATGGTCCTTCGTTTCACATCTGTCTTCCATAGAAGTCATATTTCATATTTTTTTATTAATTGTAATTTACATCTTATATAATAGTTTATTTCCTTTATTCCTTAATACTGACTTCCCCACAACAACAACCATCAACATCTAAACAACTATTTAAAAAGCTGGATGAAAAGAAAACTTCCTCACCACTACCGTTAAATTTGGTGAACTTAAAAAAGTACGAGGATGTGCAAAACCTGTTACAAGAAGCTCAGGTTATATTTAAAGTAACCGCTTTGAATAATAATGTATTTAAAGTTGACGTACAAAACGAAGATCAATATCGACACCTTATCTCAGTACTACGAAACAATGGTGTAGAATACTACACATACGAGGATAAGCAAAACACAGACCCATAAGAGTCATGGCTAGAGGAATACACCCAACATGCCCAGTAGACATGATCAGGGAAAACGTACAAAAAAGATCAAGATCAAGTTAGATGGATTTACCAACATCATGAAAACATTAAAGAAGATAACGACACTGTTATAAGAACCTTCCGGCTACATATGCTATCTTTTGACAAAACGGAGGATAATAAGAAGATTTTTGCAATTACAACAATCGATGGTTTGAAAGTCTAAATAGAAGCGCTACATAAGAAAACTGCTCTTATCCCACAAAGTAAACAGTATCAAGCATTTGGGCATACCCAATCCTGCTGCAAACGAGGTGCGTAAAATGCGCAGGACGCCATATTGCAAAAGATTGCAATGCAGTAAAGCCTGAAATAGCGAAACGGGCAAACTGCGGAGAAGCACACCCAGCAAATTGCCGAGGGTGTGTTGTCACAAAAGAACTACAAAAACGAAGGGAAAAAACTTTACAGGAGAGAAAAACAAGCTACTGTGCAACAAGCGGCAGCGTTAAAGAAAAATTGACAGAATTTTCCTACAGTACCTAAAGCTGGACCAGCACCTCAACAAAGCACAGCAAGCAATGCCTAAGCACAGAAGACAAAAGGCAAATCGCAACAAGAGCCGGGGAAGAAATAAACTAAGACGCTATTAACAAAACACTGTAAATAATACTTGGAAAACTCGACAAACAAGAAAATTCCATCAAATCTATTCTAACCAGAGTTACAAAGTTAGAAACTAGCAAAAAGGCAGCAGTCAGTTACAAGAAAAAAACAATGGCATCATCAATTAGAATTGCAGCCTGGAATGCGTATGGACTACTCCAACATGCCCATGAAGTAGAGCGATTCCTTTGGGATCAGAAAATAGACATCTGTCTGATTTCCGAATCTCATTTCACTAAGCAAAGCTACCTAAATATAAAAGAATATAAATTATACCACACTGCCCACCCGCATAACACAGCAAGAAATGGTTCGGCGGCAATAATAAAGGAAAATGTCAAGCACTATGAAGAAAGCCATTACAACACACGCGAAATGCAAACAATATCTGTAAAAATCCATACAAAAACCAAGGACTATACAGTTACTGCAATATACTGCCCGCCTAGGTATGCACTAGATTAAAATGAGTATACTAGGCTTTTCCAAACACTAGGAGATCACTTCATAATTGGAGCTGATATCAATGCTAAACATACCTACTGGATATCAAGGCTTATCACCACTCTAGGCAAACAGCTATATGAAGCGATCAAACAAGACAATTGCGTATGCCAGTCCACTGGGAATACAACGTATTGGCCGACAGACAGCAATAAGATCCAAGATCAAATTGACTTCTTCATATTGAAATGAATTTCTTCCAATTACATCAATATCGAGGACAATTACGACCTGTCATCTGACCAGTCTCCAATTATAATGACGATTAGCGAAACAATTATTGCTAAATCACAATCACCGTCAATATAGAACAAATGGACAGACTGGGGCGGATTTAGAGCAGAAGTGGAAGAACGCATCAAATTGAACGTTCCACTAAGAACTACTGAACAGCTTGACACAGAAGTAGAGCTGCTCATAATCAATCTGCAGGAAGCCACATGGAACAATACCACTGTGCCAAAAATAAAAAACACCTGGTCTTAACTGCCCTACAAAAAAAAACTAGAGCACCAGCAGACAAAAGACTGCTAAATCGGCTAAATCAACAACTCAAAGATGAGATCTTCTCAGTTAAAAACGAAACATTCGCTAAAGTCCTAAGGGGACTAACAGATGATAAAGAGACCGAATATTCGCTTTGGAGAGCCGCCAAGAGACTAAAAAGACCACAAAACCAAAATCCACCCATTCGCAGAGAAAATGGTGGATGGGCAACGAAAGATAATGAAAAAGCAGAAATATTTGCCCAACATTTACTAAACACTTTCCAACCGCACCCGGCCATGGACAATGAGATCCTACCGAAAATAAACAACATGGAGGATAAAGTCATTGATCCTGTAACTCCAAAAGAAATCTACAAGGAGATCCAAAAGAAACTCAGTTCCAAAAAAGCACCAGTCTACGACCTAATAAGTGGACAAGTGCTTAAAGAATTACCCAAGAAGAGCATAATGAAACTTACGCACCTTTTCAATGCAGCACCACGTCTAAAATATGTGCCAATGCAGTAGAAAATTGAGGAAGTTATTATGATCCCTAAACCGGGTAAACCACCCAACTAAAAAACATCGTACCGACCGATTTCATTGCTACCAACCATAACCAAACTGTTTGAGAAATTGCTTCTGAAACGCCTCAAGCCAGTCATTGAGGAAATACAGCTCATTCCAACTCACCAATTCAGATTTCCTAACAAGCACTCGACCATTGATCAAGAGCATCGTATCACCGATGTAATTGAAGGGACCTTAGAGAAAAGATGCGCAACGATATTTCTAGGCGTGTCCCAAGTTTTTGATAAAATGTGACGCAAGGGCAGATGAGTCACATTCTTAAATCATATATCTCTGATCGTCAATTCAGAGTGAAATATGGTGATGAATATTCAAAACTAAGAGACATCGCTGCAGGCGTATCACAAGAAAGCGTCCTTAGACCAGTCCTGTGCTTGCTTTACACCAGCAATATTCCTACAAGTGATGGAGTGACAAGAGTTACGTTTGCTGACGACACTGCATTACTAGCCACAAGCAACGAAGTAGAGGTAGTCACAAACAAACCAAAAGCCGCCGTCAACAACGTCAACAATTGAACTAAGAAGTGGCGGATTAAATTAAATGAGGCGAAGTCTACCCACATAAACTTCACCAACAAAAAAATAGATTACTTGCCAATAGTAATCAACCAGCAAGCAATCCCCCATGCTAACACAGCGAAATACCTCGGGATGACATTAGATGCCAAACTTAGGTAGAAAGAACATGTCAAGAAAAAACTTCGCATCAGATTAAAAAAAATGTGGTGGTTACTTGGTATATATTCTGAACTGTCACTACATAATAAGTTATTGTTGCATAAAAAATTCTAAAACCAGTTTGGACTTACGGTGTGCAACTGTGGGGATGCACAAAAAAATCTAATATTAAAATTATACCAACTTTCTAGAATAAAGTACTTTCAGCATCATCAATGCGCCATAGTACATACAAGACATCCACAAGGACCTGAAAGTGCCTATGGTCAGTGAGGAAATTAAACGGTTCGCGAAAAAAACACGAAGCGAGACTACATGAACCCCAAAATATCGAAGTGTTACAATTACTCGATAACATTGGACTTGTTCGGAGGTTAAAAAGGCAAAAACTATTCGAACTAGTGGAAGCTAAAATAAGTGAACAAAAACAAAAAGAAAGCATGAGAAAAAAGTCTTCTAAAATATGTGGAGTGCGCCAATGGGAGTACGTCCATCAAAACGTTATGACTTACCTAGGTTAAGACTTAGAGTTAGATTTAAGTAAGAATTATTAGAATTAAATTGCTAGAGAGTGTAAACTAGTCGCAATGCGTGCGCCACTTTTGTTAATTATAGTAAAAGAAAATTCCTCTAGATTCCTTATAAATAGTGCGTGTTTCTTATATTATATACTTCACGTCTTCTACTTAGTTTCTATTTTTTCGCAAAGCAATGGTTTCTAGCTAATATTTAGTTATCATGGCCTTCTATTCTATCACGGCTTCTCTTGCAGCTTTAAAAATATTTTTCTTTACTTTCTCCTAATCTGTGCTGTTACCTTCTTGAGCATAAATTCATCCTTCTCTGGTACAATTCTTAAATTAACTCTCCTGTAGAGATTCACGATTTATTTTATTCTAGTGTATTGACGAACTGCTTTTCTGTATGATTAGTCATAATTTGCACAAAACTAGTGATGGTTTGTTCTAATATCCTAACAATTTAGGCTGCTTTCAGTATTCTCTTGTATTTGATGTATTACTCTGCTAGCCAGTACGTCTAACGTGAACTGTTTTTGCTTTCGGTTATACTCGATTTAGTGTTCAGAGGAGGTGTTATTTATTCAAAGCTCATTTTCAGCACAGTTTCAATTAGCATTTATAATATTTTTATTAAACCGCTATTTCATTCTGGGCCATGCAGTGTTCATAATTCTGATCACTCGCTCTAAGTATTCTAATTGGAGTACTGAATTAATTATGTTTCGAAGATCGCTATGAAATTTCTGGTTTTGTTTTGATTTCTGGCGCATCCACAAATACTTAATTATTTTTGTGTTTTCTGCTTTTAGTTAGTTTTAGTGGTACTATTATTTTTGATGAATAATCAAATTATTCTAAAGCGCTATCGGGCTTTCTGTGTATCCGTATTTTCACACCTTTTCCCCTCCTTCGTAATGTGGTATTCCATAGTATATTAGGTTGTAATGATTATATATCACTGTTCATTAACCGTTTCTTTGTCTCTGAGATTGTGAATATATCTATTTCCTTTTCTTGTAGTTCCACAATGATTTCCTGATCCATGCCGTTTTGGGATCGTATGTTCCATTTGTCAATTTGATAGTGCCTTTCTTCTTTAGATTGTTCCATTTCCGTTTCCTTATCCGCGCCAAGCTCGTCAACGTTATATCAGTCCTATTTCGAGGCCATTTTCTGGTTCTGTGAGCAATATAAAGTTCTATATCCACAGGTAGGCTTCCAACCAGATGTTCCTCCTTAATTCTTAACAGGTTCATGGGACCGTCTAGGACGGACATATTGTCTACTGTTAGGATTCCAGGCTCTTGCTAAAATTACAATTTTTTTTAATTTTGTGGAAAAGTGTGCAGACTAAACTGTGGCAGAAATATCGTATACAAGGTATCAATTTGAAAACGTGTATTTTATATCTCTGGAAGTGAAACAGGTATTGAACTTTTCTAGAAAACGTTTCTACAACATAGAGGGATTTTTTTATGCGGTATGTCCTCGTAACAATTTTATTTTGAACTCTGCATTGACAAACTGCACATTTTTTAAATCACAACCAATAAACTCTGTCTGTTGGATATATCATATTTGCAATTAAAAATATAATAATGAATCTAATAATTTAAATTGTTGCAAATTATTCAGGTGGAAGGGTTTCCTGGTACACTTTACTAAAATCTCATTTGTTAATTGTAAACGAATTTCTTAATTTTTTTAGGTATTCAATTTTCTTTAACGTTGCTTACCAAATTGTATGGAAAATTCTAATAACATAATGTTCACGATACATTTGGGAAGCCATCACACAATTTTTAATAAAGATTTTAAAAATTTGTAAAATACAGTGATACGAGGGCTGTTCTCTTTCTGCTGAGCCTAGTAAAGTAATACACAATATATTGAGAAAACATATTTATTTATAATGTTTCAAAGTATTCCCCTCCACAGTCAATGCATTTTTGCATTCCTGAAAACCAATCTTGAAAACAGTTTCTCCAATCTTCCCGCGTTAGGTTATTTATTTCATTTTGGAAAACTTGAGGCAAACAAAATGTAGTGCACCATTCAGCATTAACAGTATGACGATCCGCCAGAGCTATAGTGGAACCATGTCCACGAATTCCAAAAGCTTTTACGTCCATCTTTTCGATTCGGCTTTTTTCACGAACAACTTTTGTTGGAGCCGATTCGTTCCCAAAGACCCAAACTGCGGACTGCTGCTTTCTCTCGGATTATGGCAGTATACCCACGTTTCATTACCTGTAATGATGTTGTACACCAAATGAGACGATCCATTGCCAGTGTAGATCAGCACCATACCACACGGTTTTCTTTTTGAACTGGAATCAAATTGTAGGAAATCCAACGGGCACAAAGCTTACGTACCATCAAATGTTTGTGTAAAATGGTGTCAATTGCTTTCACGCCAATCTTTAAAGTTGCTTGAAAACTCCTGGCAGTAACATGCAGGTCCTCTTCAATCATATTTCGTATAAGAGCAATATGATTCTCGGTATCTGTCGTTTTTGGCTTAGGAGTTCGAAGGTCGTCATTTAAGGAAAGTCGACCACGTTGAAATGCAATGTACCACCGCTTTACGGTAGCTAAGGAATACGACTTGTCACCAAACATTCGATTGATTTCCTTAAAACATCCTTTACGGCTTAAGCCACGCGTGAAATTGTAATAAATCACAGCTCAATAATGCTCTTTATTCAATTCCATGATTTCCTGGGGAAAGGATTACTTTAAAATTATGTATTTTAAAAACCTTCAACTATATTTGACAACTTTCACTATAATTAAACTTGTAAACAACTACGTTAAAATTTCAAGTAAAATTAGTTTCAAAATATTACAGCCTGCTAGATGGGCTCAGCGGTAAGGGAACAGCCCTCGTATAATTAGTTGAATTTTAAAAAATGCTTCGATTTGAGGTAAAGCAAAGCACGTATACATTAATTACGACGAATTATTCGCAAAGAATAGACACAGAAGAAGTAGTAAAATTATGAGCACAATTAGGGCAAATAAAACTACAATAAGGCGGAGGTCATTTTGAACAACTGTTTTAATAATTTACACCTTCAATATTTCGAGTTCTTATAGTAACAGAAACAGTGACAATACCGTTTAGTATTGATTTCAAAAAGATATACTTGTTAGGTGCAAAATTACTAATAAAATTGCTAGAAGGGCACTCGTAGAATAAAAAAAAAACAGAGTGTTTATAAATAATACCTGGATTAGGTTTCATTATAAAGTTTAAATAAATTAGAATTGTAACAGTTTATTTTCATTTTTCATTGTTGCTTCTTGAGTTGCGCATTAATTTTTGTTTGTGACACATTTATAGATATAGCTTCAGATTTTCCCTACACCTAAAAAATTGGACGCCTATTTCTTATATTTTTGGTAGAGATCATTCTAGAGTGTTGTGAATTTAGAATCGTCGGAGATATATCATATCCTCTTGCAGTCTTCATTCGCTTGTTGGAATTAATTATTAGATACTGTTATGTTCATTTAAATTGTGCCACTCTGTCTGGACTAGAGTAATACTCTAATTGCCGCTCCATAGGAATTAAAATTCTATTTTAATTGCCATCTTTTTATGTCGATTACAGTTTTCGTTATTTTTTTTTAAGATTGAATTATAAGGGGCCAATTCCGCAAAGCTTTGAAGTTTCCTTTTGTAGGCTAGATTGCCGATTTATGTTTTGTCTGCACCTGACCCTGGACGCTTTTTGTGAATTTACGTGTCAGATCTTTTCAGAACTACTTCATCATATTTCTCAAGGTGATGTAATATCTTTAACCAATGCATGTTCACGTACCGTTTAGCTCTTCAGTCAGCCTTCGATCTTCGGTGGAATCCGGTCTACCAAGTCCATAGTATGTATTTTTACATCGCTGTTTCACCGTGGAGTGAACAAAATATCGACAAGCGTCGCATTTAAAAGAAAACACGCTGGAATTTATCCCTGGAAAGGCAATTCATTGCGAATTTGCCGATCGCCTTTGGCGGATTAGTATCGAGCCCATTTGTTGTTCCTGTACATGTGCCGTTGCTGCGACGAACTACGGGGGTTGTGCAGCAAATGTTTCGTCGCAAAGTTTTCTGAAGAAGTCGTCTACCGTTTCCCGGACCTGAAAATACTCCAAAACTGTACCTGCATCTGGAAAACAACCCCCAGAATTGTGCCTGCTTTCACCGGAAGTCAAGGTAAAGGCCCTAGTTTTCTTGTGTGGTGAAAAAAAACCCTTCACGCGTTAACTTGCAAAATTCTAAGTGATTGAACCATTTTTTGTAAGCAACAAGAAGCGACCTTCAGTCGCCGATTGTCCTTTTTTTGTATTACTAAATGTAAAGAGTAATTATATATATATATTGCTATATACCGATCCTTTTTGGTAAATTGTACTAGTGACTTGCAACTTGTAAATCAAAGTTCTCACACCTTGCTAAAATACCTCGGCTTTTACTTCTTATCTCAGGGTTTCGTGGCTTCCTTTATGTTTCTATTCTTCAGAATATTCTCATTTACTTCAATAAAACAACCAATTCCATAACTTCATATAATTACAC
>JABXWE010026273.1:0-33090 GCA_014611495.1 Limonius californicus
ACATTGCTCCGACATAATTGTACTTTTTAAAATAAATCTTGTTTTTAAAAAGCCTTTTTGTCGTTAACAAAATAAAACTAGCGTGGCAGAAACGATGTACACCATAATACAGAAAGTAAATATTCAGAAAGCAATAGACGGATAGAAATTTTGAAAAAAAGTTGATCACAAGATAATATACACTTTGGAAAACCTCTTACCACCACGATATTTGGAACACCTAAATATGCATTTCGGCAAGTAAGTTGTCATCTTTAGTAGGCATTTGGACTAGCTAAAGTAACTTGGCTGATACCTCTAAAGATAAGTCCTTCACCAAGTCAGCAATGGAAGTCCAAAGCCCAAAGTCATTGGACTTCCATAGACGGATAGAAATTTTGAAAAAAGTTGATCACAAGATAATATAGACTTTGGAAAACCTCTTACCACCACGATATTTGAAACACCTAAATACGCATTTCGGCAAGTAAGTTGTCATCTTCAGTAGGCATTTGGATTAGCTAAAGTAACTTGGCTGATGCCTCTAAAGATAAGTCCTTCACCAAGTCAGCAATGGAAGTCCAAAGCCCAAAGTCATTGGACTTCCATTGCTGACTTGGTGAAGCAGAGTTACTTTAGTTAGTTCAAGTTCCTATTGATGGCGGCAGCTTATTTACCGAAATACGTCTTTATGTGTTCTAAATATAGTGGTGGTGGGGGGTGTTCCAAAGTTGACATTCTTAAACCACCGTTTTCAATCAATCCTGTTACAGGAAGATAGTTTATTTAACGAATCGGTTGTACTGAGACAAACCATTTAGATGTGTTGGCGGGATTTTGGAATTACGTTTGGAGAAAACAAACTGAAATATGGCCTGGCAAGTGGATGTTCCATCGTGACGCAACTTATGTATACGATGGGTAAATATGTTCGCAAGTTCCTGGCTATAGAAACTAATATAAAAATGGACCATCTACCCTATTCGCCGGACTTGGGTCCCTGTGATTTTTAACTTGGCGTTTCCGATATCTAGCGCAACCCACAAACGTTACTGTAGGATATTGCGGACAAATGGCCCTAAGAATGTTTCCAGCAACAGCACCATCATCTATGCAGGTGTATAGCTCTGAAAAAGAGTCTTGCAAAGTTAACAGTGACCGCTAGTAGGGAGACATTATAGTCGCATTTTGCAATTGCTGAAAACTAGAACTTTGAAATTGTCACGCCTTTAATCTTTACTACATAAAAAATTAGCTGAATTACAAAAAAAAAACTTCGCAACTACGCCACTGCTTATGTAGAAAATTACCAGGTTGACAAAAGTTAGAATCCCGGAAACCCAATCGAAGAAGGAGCAAGTTCCAACAATTAATTTAGAGGCTCCACCGACTTATAATTTACTAACTTCGTCCGAGATGGTAAATGGGAAGTCGGACCCTAAGATATATAATTACCTAGCTTTATATCTCCTATCTGTGCTTTAGGTAGACTTAGTTCTAGATATTTCGTCGTAAAATAAAATAAAAGACAAGTTGCAACCAAAACTCTTTTTACTTAATAGAAAAACATCTCACAACTCTAATATTTCTACACAAGAAAAATAAATTAAAATAAATTAGCAATATTAATTTTACGTTCCTGGAACTGAATATAACTAACTTAAATTGGGCGACACTCAAACAATTTTTCGGACCTTTATTGCACTACTCGAATAAGATACCGGTAAGTTTTAGCGCAATCCGTAACATAGGAGGTCTCCGCGTTACAATTCATGCGTGATCAGAACGATCTAGGACAAAAATGTTCAAACTGCGAACTCTTTAACACGCAATATCAACCTTCTATCGGAGTACCCTCTATATATGATTCACGTAAAATTGTTTCCCCTAATAAATGGAATATTACAATAGTATTTACGCATGTCCCCAATTAAAAGCCCAATGACACAATTCAGTGACCCCAAAACAATTTTTAAATTAACTCTTAAATATCGATAATGATATCATAAACAACAAGGCACGGTTATACAATTTTTAAAATGTACTAGTTAAATGCACTTCCCTTGTTCAAGATGTGGCGGCAATCAGCGCGACCGAGCACCAGACTCCTTCTCTATAGCCCCAGGCGTCCGCTCGGTTCGGGAAAAACCTTCCCAAGATTACTCGACGATGACAGCGTATCAATATGAACAATACGTATGAATGTAGAGTTTTTCTACTGCGTCGCCTTAATTTCGGGACGTCCAGCCGCACGAATTTTGCCTAAATTAAATTGATGGGAGATAAAAATTAAGGTTCTGGAAATTAAGACAAGACAAAAATTTGCTGGTCAAACCAACTCTCTAGTTGATGGACTCTGGCATAATACCAAACAGAATCTTCTTTACCGGAGTAAATTCTATATTGGAAATAAATTCCTGGAGATTTGCTCCCTTCAACTATGGGAAAAGCTCCTCTGTGTAGTGACTCTCAAAGTGGAAAGTGAATTTCCAATCGCAAAACAAATTAAAAGAAATATTTCACTATTCACAATATACTTCCGGTAAGACCGACTATACTCGACCCACTGACCTAATTATGCAAAACTGTCTTTTAGAATCTCCTTCCCCCCAACTTTTGAAACTCCACTACGCACCGCGTTGACTTGACGGAAATGTAACTTCGAAATATTAAAAAGTCCTATAAGCAGGAGAATCACTAAATATGTAGAAAGGGTTGCCTTATTTTAGGCGCGGAAATCGTTACAATTGTGTATTCAGGAAGTTTCTTTAATTTATGGTAAATTAGTTTATTTTAAAAAATCGTGTGTAATCGACACTGAATATCAAGTGGAATTATTTAAATATTAAAATTTTCGATATTGTTCAAATATATCAGAACGATAAGACCGTAATCAAGAATGATTTCTCAAAAGCGTTTTTCATCAACAGTGTATGAAGAAATACCATTAGAATACTAGGCGAACAATGGAAAATTTTGGCTACAAATCTCCGGATTTAATAAATATGCAGTAAACATGACGCGAAAAACCCATATTAACAATTTTCTCGTGACCAGTACAGTTAGTCTGTTATTTATGTCTTTAAAATTTAAATCCCTTCAGCAGCTTTACTGTAAAATGCATGCTTTTCCTAACCCAAAATTCCTTAGCGTTGTGTAAAAAACAAACAAGGTGTTACAAGAGCCTGAAGAGTCTTACTGGTTTATAGCTATTTACAAATAGCTGATCAAACTAAATTTTTAAAGATAAAACAAGTAGTAGTAAAGCCAGTGGATGGAAGTAATGCATTACTTGTAATGCATTACTGTAATTCAATTACTTTTTTCGGTAATGAGTAATTGTAATGCATTACTTTTCTTAAATAGTAATTAGTAATTGTAATTCATTACAATTTGATAGTAATTTGTAATGTATTTTCAATTACTTTTGACAATTACTTTTCAAATGTGTCTTGAAACAAAAAAACTTTCTTGTATTTGTTAAAATTCCGCCTGACGAAGTATCTATAATCCGGGCCAACGCAGGTAAAAACGAGTTATTGTCACTGCTTTTGGCGTTACGTGAACAATTCAAGTGTAGGGCAAAACCCAACATTAGAATGCACAACAAGAATTTTCTTAGAACACGGGGGGAGGAACTAACTACCTTTTCAAAGAGTTTTTTTCTCATACTATGTAGGACAAAGTAAAAAAGTAATGTGAAAAGTAATTAGTAATTGTAATGCATTACTTTTCTGGAAAGTAATGAGTAATTGTAATGAATTACTATTTCCCAGCAGTAATGAGTAATTGTAATGAATTACTATTTAAAAGTAATTGTCCGATCTCTGAGTAAAGCAATACTTGCAACTGTAAGAGCTATTTACAGATTTAAACCAGCATTGCTCATTAGTCATTTGTTTCTACATATTTTCAGAACATTTTAGGACAGACAACGAATATGTTACACACGTGTAATATACTGTACATCAAAAATACTTCTATTCTTGGCAGGGTAATAGTTGGTGGGACACTTTATAGAGGGCTGTGAATTTAATTTATTTAGTTAACAAATTGTATCCAAACATGGATAATTAAGACATTTTCCTAGAAACTACGGAAATGATTAAGACAGTCAATGTATTCCAAACATAACATCAAAGTATCAGGATGACAGCACAAACCTGTATGTAGATGTCCAATTGTGTGATGATATTCTAAAATTGATATTAGTTACTGTTCGTCCAATTTTGCATGCATAAAAGGTTTTGCTAAGTATTTTGGCGTTGCTAAACCCACCCGTCTTATCCTGGCTCAGCACATTTAGTGCTTAGTTGCTATGTAACGGGTCTAACATGCGCCACCCCTGAAAAACTCCATGCCCCAGGCACCTGAAACACCCACGGAAGGTGTAGCGCCCAGGATTTGAAACTGAGCGACTTTAGTAAAATATCTCCGAAATCAGGCGCTTCGACCACTACTCTACCGCCCTCCCCTAACATAAAATGTTAAAATACCATATTAAAATTGAACTTTTTGTTTGCAGTTACTCTATGAAGCGGAAAGAATTTCAAATTTGCAGACCTGCGAGTATTATTTTGGCATTGCCCATCTTAATTTGGTCATTACAATATAATGAAAAGATAAAATCTACGCCAAATTAATTGGCAGTTAACATCCCATTAGGAGCGGGCAATATTTTCAACAATAAAACTCACTTAAAGTAAACGATTTCCATGAAATTAATTTACTTTATCCTTTAATCACCTAAAGTGTTTTAAAGGAGCAGTCATTAACCAAAGTATTTTTATAGGAGCTATTCGATATTGTAAATTATCGGCACGTGGGCGTCTGCCGAGCAATTTTGCAAAATTTATAAGGTCAACGCCTCGGGAGGAATTTAAGTTCGTGATAATGAATGATGAACGATTCCGGTGGTTACATTTTGTTTTTCCCTTCAATGCTAAGGAAGCAATTTAAGTGTAATAAGTACTTTATGAAATAACACTTGCGGCGAAATTATTGTGTCCATAGTTGTACATCAATGCATTTTCATAGAGTAACCGAAGGATCATTTATTATAGCTCATAAGAAAGATGTTCACTGTATGCGTAGCAACTTGTCCGAACGCTACCGTTGCATATGACTTATAATTTTACAAAGTCTGGTCTTACATGTATATTATTGCTAATAAAGCCGGTGGTGATATTACATTACCTAAATATAAGGTCACTGATCTCTTAGCATAAATTGGACTTGAGCTTCTGTTTGATATAAATCATTCTGAACCGGACAATAAACGATGGTATACTCCAGTTTATTTTAATAACGATGAAACCATGTCGATATAATTAATGTCGGTGTGTATATAATTTAATATCCGGTAATGCGTCTGCATGTAGTGCTTAAATTTATTAATTCGATTTTCGCAATTATATCGCGACGTTGCGAATTTTCGAGATGCCATTTATTTTAAAGATTGATTTCAAAGTGTATTACCACGCAAGGACGGCAACACTTTAACCCAGAAAACTTTAAATACAAGCGGATATGGGAATTGACTAAACCGAAGTATAATTATGACCTTAAACTAATATTCGGCCGAAAGAGAAATTAAAAATACGAAAAATTTTCTTCTGGACTATTGCACGTGGTTGGTATATTTTGTACCTTCTTGTGTGATCGAAAAAAAAAATCAATTAGAGCAGGCCATAGACGTGGAAACGTATGTTGAACTCCATGGCTGTATGTATAGTACCTATATATCATGAGGCGAACTTTACATTACTCTTGAACAAGAAAATCAATATAGGTTATAAAATCTCAGTATTCTAGCAAACAGAAAACGTATTCACATCTAATAGATGTAAAAATAAAGTCAATTCTTAATCCTCCAGTTGATGGGCTGGTTCTATGAAGCTTCGTAAAACCGTTTTTTTTTGTTATCATCTTTGTGATAATTTTATTCAAATTTCTAGTTTGTGTGTACCTTCCTATCTGAATTAAAAACACGTATTTTAGTATATTTTTATTTTCCAGCGATTACCGTTTGAGCACAGGAAGGGCATTTGGTCTGTCAGATTCAACCAGTATATTAGCGTAACTTTTTTGGGATTGTTAATCCCAAACAGTTGTTAATACTTTCCCTCACACCTAAAACTTTTGCAGGTTATTCCCCTGGTTCCTGAGAAAGCGACCATGAATGTATTTTAGGTTAGGAAGTCCCTAACCTTCTGCTGCTAAGGATTCTTATGATGCATTTATAAGGGAAGGCAAATTTTATTCTTCATAATAAAAGGCAGCTCTTCAGGCCTTTAAGGCCGAAGGCTTTTCTGGTTATAGCTCTCCACCTCTTTCTATCTTCTGCTATGTTCTTCCATCCCGTTACTTCCAGTTCTTGTAGGTCTTCCTCAACACATGGAAGCCATGATTTCCTTGATCTTCCTCTTCTGTTTCGCCTTTCCGTTCTCCTATCAGTAGTTGTTTCGGTATTCTCTCAGGTTCCATTTTTGTCACATTTCCCAACCATCGCAGACGGCCTTGTTTGATTATATTTACTGTGTTAGGTTGATTCCATTTTTCTTGGACCTCCATATTGGTTCTTCTTCTCCAGAGTACATCCTCTCTTATTCCGCCGAATATACTTCTTAATATTTTTCTCTTAAATATGCTTAGTTTTTCTATGTCTTCTTGTCGTAGCACCAACGATTCACTGACGAAGGTTACTGCCGGACGGATTATAGTTTTGTATAGTTTCACTTTTACCGACCTAGTGATATCTTTAGACCTAAGCGTTTTATTTAAGGATGCTGCATTCCGAAACTCTTCTGTTGTTCTCCGTTCAGTTTCACTCTTACTGTCACTGTTTTCTAATATTTCGACTCCGAGCTACATTATTGAGTCGAATTGCTCAAATTTTAAGTCTTTGTGTGTTTCTTCGTTTGTTATTTTCAGGTCTAGTTACGGGTGCTGGTTCATCCTTCCCATTACCATGTATGTTTGTTTTTCCTCGTTAATCTCTAACCCAAATTTAGCTCCTTCAGTTTCTTTATTCGGTCGTTCTTGTTATTAAGTTTAAGTCATCCGCATATGCAAGGCAATGATAGGTTGCTTTTAGGATATTGTTGTCGAACCTAATTTTTCTGTTTTAAAGGTTAAATTGTGTTGAGGAGAAGGGCTCTCCCTGCCTTAATCCATTTGTCGTAGTACACTTATTCAATAGTCCTTGTTGAACTTCTATTTTATTGTTGGTCTCCCTTAGTATCATATCTATTAGTTCAGTTAGTGTTTCTGGGGTGTTTAGTTCTCTTAGAGTTCGTAATATTTGCGTTCTTTTTCTTTTGTCATATGCCTATCTAAAATTCAGGAATAGCATGTGTCACTGTATATTATTCTTTAAACACTTTTCTTGGATTTGATAGTGTGAAAGTTTGGTCTAGGACAGATCTGCTTTTCTGAAACTCTCATTGGTATTCTCCTAAAACATGTTCTGCCTCATCTTTTAATCTGTTGTTGGTTAGTGCGGCTAATATTTTGTACGTTACATTAAGTACTGATATGGGCATGCAGTTTTCACATTTATGCGTTTTCCCTTTTTGTAGATTAGGGTAATTACTGCTTCGCTTCAGCTCGCCGACATTCTCATATTTTCTCATATGGAAATGTCAAGCTTAAATGTTCTTTTTGTGAGTTGTTTGCCTCCGTGCATTGTAAGTTCGGCTTGGGTGTTGTCACTACCAGGGCTTTTGTTATTTTTCATTGCTTGTAGTATCTTTCCTACTTCTTTTTTGTTTACTACTACTATCTTTGGCTTATAAATGTTAGTAAAAATCGTTACCCCACGCACAGGCCTTGCCATTGCAGGTATATTCGTTTATTGTTATTTATAGATATTATATGTAATTTATAATTTCTAATTGAAAATATACAACAGGAATAAATATATTGCTATTAATTAAATGAAATTCGAATTTTGAAATCTGTTCAGTTAGTCAGTGTTAAAAAACGTAAAATTTCGAAAAACCTTGTATATAAATAGAACGAACGTCATGAACATCAGATAACACATTGTGTTTTTAAATATCCTACACCAAATTGTATGTTGGACTTCCTGCTATTGTGTGTACTTTCAGTTCATAATATTTGTGTTTATGTTTCACCGGCTAGTTGGTTACTTTTACTGAACAAATAACAGTAAACTAAACATGCTTCTCTTAATTTTCATCATATTAGATCTGCATTTTTTACAGTGTGTAAGTATTCTTGTATTTTAATACAATATCTTATCCTAAATATTTAAATTTTTTATAGCAAATCATTGCGAACTCACGCACCAATTTTAAAGTAAAATCCTTTAAGTTATGCAACAATACACAGGGATTATTTAAATATCGTGGAAATATTACCAAGGAAGGGGACAGTTATTACGTAACCAGTAGAATAGTGCTGCCAATTCCTTTAGACGAGAACGTTGGAGTTAGCGCTTGCAGTCATAGCTATCTAAACAGTAATTGAATATTTTCCTTTACAGGTTAGCTGTAAAATAGAATCGATGCTGGTAAACACATATGTAGAATTGTTCACTATTCGCGAAAGATACTTCTGTAAGGCTGCTAATATATACTTAGGCGAAATGTGGTATGACATTCAAAGAGGTGCTCAAGTAATACCAGGGACATGTCCCCTGCCAGCGGTAAGAGATAAAAATGTAAGACTCACAATACACAAATTAATGGTTTTGCCCATTGCAGAGGCGCTACGAAACACATCATCTTAAAGTGGACTTTAACAAGGTAGCATTGCAAACGTTTCCATTTGGACATTTGAAATTTACTGTAAAAGCTATCGACAATAAACATTCTCACCATAATTTGCTATGCTTGGAAATGGAAGTGGAAAATGTTCCTAATTAAATAGTGAACGTTGTAACTGCAAAATTGTTAGGAACTTTTCTTATTTCCCCAACTTATCTTACAATCTGTCCTCATTGGACAGTAAGTAATTTGTATAAATTAAATAATAATAATAAACAGGAAAATGACTTGTAGGAAAAGCTTCCAGTGAAGCTACCCTTTACAATACATCTGTTGGAGATATTGTGTTTTGGTTATATATATTGCGCTTAATCTAGATCATAATGTACACACACTTTAGTCCTAATCAAATCTGTCCATTAGGGTTTCTGGCTTGAAACGTTTTAATCGTGGCACTTCACCTGTTTGTTCAAACAAATTTCCCGCAAGTATGTTAGCATGAGCTTGAGTTCTAGCACTATAACGTTCACTTTGCCGCTTAATTTCGTCTTTGATCAATGGCACTTGCAAATCATTTGCAATTTGAATGTTAGAAACGTACCATGGGGTGTTAACTATTTGTCTTAGCACTATGTTCTGAAAACGCTGTATGATTTCCAGATGTGAACGATTAGCTGTTCCCCATATTTGGATCCCGTAAGTCCTCACGGGCTTGATAATAGCCTTATATAGCAGGAGTTTATTTTCCAGTGTTAGTTGAGATGATCTTCCAATAAGACAATACATTTGTCGTAATTTTAAGCCGAGTTGTTTCCTTTTGGTAAAAATGTGCTTCCTCCGGGTCAGGCGTCTATCCATATGTAACCCAAGGTATTTGATATCATCTGCTTAAATTGTTGTTGACCGTTAAGCATGACTGACGGGCAGGTGTCTCTGTTTAGTGTAAATGTTAGATGTACTGACTTTGTTGCGTTTGCTTTCATTTTCCATTTGTCGAGCCAAGATTCTAGTACATTTAAATTTTCCTGTAGATACTGTGATGCTATTGCTGGTTTGGCATGTGTGGCAAGTATCGCAGTATCATCTGCGTAGGTGGCAACTATAGTTCTGTTAGATGTGGGGAAAAAAACAGTATATAATGTATAGAGGATAGGTCCTAATATGCTTGCCTGTGGTACTCCGGATTGAGTCTGAAATAGTTCCCTATATTCTTCCTGGTATTTTATCAAGTAGTGTCGTCCTTTTTTTTTTTTATAAATTTTTATTTGCCAGTTCAACAATAAATTACAATATTATTCATGGCATTGTTGTTAGTAGTAATATGAATAGTAGCAGTAACATAATTTATAATTCATGGGTGTTAGTAATTCCCTTATAAATTTGTTTGACATTTGCTTACTGGCTAATTACTGTCAGATTCGGATAAGTATAAGTCTTGCGGGAGTTTACGTTTTAGTCTGTGGTAGGTATTTCGTCTACCTATATTGTAATGAACAGCACCATCGCATTCTTGTATGGTTTTGAAAAATTTTGTAGCAGTCGCACTGATGTAACTTTGAACTGTAGGTGTGTCTAGTTCATAGTCAAGCTGCTCGTTGCGGGTGTACCACGGAGCGTTCACTGCAATGCGTAGGATTTTGTTTTGCAGTTTTTGCACTTTCTCTATGTTGGATTTCGCTGCGTTGCTCCAAACTGGTGATGCATAAAGTAGCAGTGGTCTTATTAATGATTTGTACATCATGATGGTACATTAAGGCTTGAGCGACGACTTCCTGTTGATGAGGGGATACAGTTGCGCCAGTCTCGCATAACCTTGTTGTAGTTTGTGATTTACGTGTAGTTTCCAGGTGAGTCGTTTATCAAGGAACACTCCCAGATATTCAACGGCAGCGTCGGCTGGGTTCCAAGAAACGATGTTGTTGTTGATTACTATGTTGGAAGGGTTTCTTATTCTTCTTAGGAAAAATATTTTTGCTTGGCAATTGATGGAACTAGTTTGGATATTTCATCTGCTGTACCATGAGCATACTTGATGTATTGCAGCCTGCAGTTTTTCTATGGCTTGGGTGAGGTCGGTGTGTTGTGCCAGGATTGCGGTATCATCCGCGAAGATCGCTTAGGTTGCCTCTGTGGCAGGGATATCTGAAGTGTCTTCCTGAAAGGTAAAACTTAAGGATTGTAGCAAAATTGCATGGTAGATTGCGTTTGAGTTAGGAACTAATTACAACTAAGAAAATTGGTGCAAATAAAAACGTTTAGTTTATATAACAATTTCATTACAAATTCAGGTTGGTGAGGTATATGGCACTTCGTCAGATGCCCCAATTTGAGAGTGTTGGTTGAAATTTAAGGTTTGTTGTTATATTTTTATTGTTATACCCAGCTTGAGTTGCTTACCAATTTTCTAATACATCCTAATCGTATTTTGAACGCCGAACACAACTCCGGCCTCTTTGGTGAACTTGAAAGCGAAATTTCTTCGTCTTCCTTCATGCGTCTATGTTTTGGCAAAAGGTAATTCAAATTACATAATACAACATACAATAATGTGATTGATATCTAACATTTGCAGTCAGTCACCTGCAAGGGAGCTAAACTACGATTGTTTTCATAGTTTTTTTGCGCATATGTAGACTTCAGTGATTCGTCTTATGGACCTATAACAAGTATAATTATCGAACTAGTTTATTACTGTTATAGGCATGCTATTTTCTAAATTGATACTATATGCAACTCTATACTGTTGGTAACCATGCATTGATTAAATGACAGCCGTACTTTGTTGTTTCCGTTCTGTTATATTTTTAGTACAGCACTCTTTGGTTTTGGTTTTGTTTTTGAGAACTCCATAATTTCTATCCCAATCTACTTACTCCTGCTCAAAACATTGGGTACTATAGAATTGATTTAAAACAATGACAGCCGCCAATGAATTTATTATTTTATTTTTCTCATCCTAAACAATATTCTATTTATACATAAAACTAATACTAAAAATGGCAAAACAAAACTATTATTGAAGTGTTATTTAAGCCTATATAAAATCAACAATGAAAAAAGTGAAAAGTTTTTATTCGGAATCATTATTGGTAGTTTCACATTTATAACAAATTATGGTTGTTTTTGAGTGTTCTTTGCAAACAAAAGTTTGACAGCTATTACATTTCAACTGAGTAAATTTATTCCTAGCTCTGCCACATGGTACACATCTGCTTCTTTTTTTTTGCTGAGGGCTCTTCGTCAGGGCTTGGTTCTTCTGGTCTGTACTTTTGCAAAAACGCGAGTTTCATTAGCTGCAGAGCAAGGTACTTCAAACATGTGCTTCTATTAATGGGTTGGTTGTCCATATTCGCGTTATATAATATACAGGCATTGATCCCAGCAATATTCAGTAGTGAATAGAAAATAACCATTGGACATCTCCTTGTCACGCGTGAAACACTGTAACTGCAACATAATTGGTCGACTCTATCCACGCCACCTTTCGTCATATTATAATCTAAGATTATTTCTGGCTTATTTGTTTCTTCATCGATAATTCCCTTGTCATGCATGGTCTACAAAAGCGTAACAGCTTTATTCTTTTTTGGCATATACGAAACGAGAGGGGTCTTTTTGGTACCCAAATATAGTAGTGCCTGGCAATCTATTTTTGTTTGGTAAAAACTGTTTTGGAAGTTTTCTTTTATTTTTTCTCAGAGTTCCTGTTGTTGTAATACCCTTTTGTAACGGGGATACTGCCATGGGGTAACTCTTGTACCAATTATCAGTGGTAAGATTTCTATTAGAGTGGGCAATTGGCTTTATGAGTTTATTTACATCAGTGGGACTGTTTGAAACACAAAATGGCCCTTCCGGCTGCTTACCGCAATAAACTTCAATAATAGACGTGTATAATGTTTTTGCGTCACACATTGCAAAGATTTTTATCCCATACTGGTCCGGCTTATTCGGTATATACTGTATGAAGCTACATCTACCACGAAAGGCTTCCAGTTTTTCGTCAATTGTCACGAATTCACTCAAACTGTAGCAATTTTTGCAATTACGTGTAAATGAATCCAGGATTGTGCGTATGGGAGCTAATTTGTCAGTTTTTTTTTCGGTCTGCTCTTGTATCTTTGTCGTCAAATCGTATTGACCTTAGAAGCTGCAAAAATCTTCCATAACGCATGTAGGGTCGTAAAATTTGAAGGCCTGTTCCGTCAACTGTCCTTACTTCCTTTACGTTTGTATGATATGTTTTTTTTGAACCTAACAATATTACAGTAATCCAAGCAACGCAAGCAATTCGCTTTGAGACCTTATTTTATAATATCTATCCCCAAATACACTCTCTGAAGCTTGCAGTAACTCCACAAGGCAGCATAACCGTTTGCAAGCAAGTCAAAAACACAACTAACTTGTGAAGTAAGACTTGTACGAGGAATACCTAGACCTATTAGTCATACAAGCTTCTAATGCAATTTTACGCGGGAAATAAACATTACTGGTAGCGTTTTTGCACCAGCGCTGCTGCTCAAGGGTTAATATGCGCCATTCTTGTAAAAGCCCATGCTGCAACTTTAACTGCGATACCATAAACACCCAGCGAACCAGTAGTGCCCAGGAATCGAAGCTAAGTGAGTAGAATATCTCCGAGGGGGACCACTCCGATCTATATTTCTCTGTTTCGTGCTATATATGTGAGTAGCTTTACATTTATATACAAAATGCCAATTATTGCTGCCAAAATGAGTTTGTACCAGGTTACTTAAAAAAATTAAAAGAACGTTTTACAGGAAAGTTTTTCCGATCATTAAAATGGCACTTCTTAGGTCTTTCCCACGTCGCACAATATTAATAAGAACTGTCGAACTATTTTGATACAATACATTTTGTTAAATACAAAAAATTTTGGAAACGTGCTATTAATTACAATAATATACAAAATTCATATTATTGCTCCAAAAATAAGCATGTAACACTTCAGACAAAATTTATGAAAAGAAAAGTTTCTTCAATGATTAAAATGCTATTTCTTAGGTATTTCCCATGTCGCACAGTATTAATAACAACTATAGAACTATTCCCAAACAATACGTTTCGTTAATTACAAACATTTTTGCAAACGTGCCTATTATATTGTTGTTTAATTCTCATAAGCTTTTACTCACGTATTATAAATTCCTTTTTAGTATGGATATCTTTCAAAGGGTGCTCTACATCCTGGAGTAACACAACAACCAGTAAAAACGAATCATGTCTATTAAGAAGTTTGAAAAAGTGGTAAAGTACACTACTCAAAAGAAGAAAGTAGTCACTTTTTAGTTTCAGTTTGCGAATCTGTTATCGTTAACAATTTGGACATAATGGAAAAATATCTTCAATGTTGCTTATGTTGAATAAGTTAGATATCCTAAGTGAAAAAAAAAAGTGGTGTGCACATTATTAATGCATGCTAGTGTACTTGTTATTAGTTGTGAAATTGCATGTTAGCATTTATGGGTGAATAGAATCGAGCTGTACGGCAAATAATGAGGCAGTTAACGCCAATACAGGTTGTGCCAGCGGTAACTTTGATACAAAAACGGCGATCATAGCGGTATGTAGATCAACAATGTTAAATTGCAGAGGGAGACCGGGCTTATCACTAGACGTCCTGATGGCGGTGGAAACAGAAAGGCTACTGCAGTTGAGGACCGTTTGCTTTGTTTGCAAACTCTCGCAGTATTATACCTTCAGCATGACACCTTCAGGCATATGCTCGACATGATACTTGGTGCATCATTCATCAGTGACCAAACTGTTCGTAAGCACGAAGGTACTCGAAGATCCAGAAGACCCGTCAAAGTACGCAAACTGGCCAAACACGATCGTATAATACGATTGCATTTTGATCGAGAGTACCTAAACTGGCAAATGAGGCACCGGCGACGAGTAATGTTTACAGACGAGTCCAGGTTCCGTTTGTCAGGTAATGATAGGCGTTTGCGTGTGTGAAAAAGACAAGGACAACGTTACCTTCCCAATACAGTGCTTGAAACTATTTTTTTTTGTGGATAATCGGTAATGGTATAAAGCGGCTTCATATCAGACACCCGCACTGAGCTTATCATTGTTCGAAATGGTAGTCTAAACATACAATGATACATAAATGAAGTTCTGCACGTACATGCAAAATTATGGTCGAGAATTCGTCAACATGCATATTAATGGTATCCCACACGTCGCAAACACAAAATCAAGACTGTCAAACAATGAATAGGGCAGCATGTAGTCCGGATATGAATCTCATAGAGCACATCTCTAATATACTAGGAATAAGTTCTGGTAGAAGAATGGCCTTGCAGCCCACAGGATGTGATTCGTAGGATATTTCGAAGCATGCCAAGCCGTTGTCAAGCAGTAATACAACCATGCGGAGGCACTACTTCGTACTGAATTAATATTTATAATGAATAGAGAAGTGAAACCAACATAAGACATTACATTTCTTTACAAGACATTTGCTGGATTACTTTAAAATTTGATAGTGATACTGATACTAAGATATACGAAGATTACAAAAGTAATTGCAATAGAAGAAAATATATAGCACAGTCCAAATAAACAGTTTATTTACATATATATACCACGTTTCAACAAGATTCCTAAACTGAAAGTAAGTTTACGCCACTTTGACAAAACGACTACTTTTTTCTTTTGAGTAGTGTATAAGCAAGCAACCGTTTTAGTATATATTACCAAGAAATTTTACATATTTTACTTTGCCATTTGGTGATTTGATGGTCAGTCAAAAATCGTAAGGTATCAAAGACCTTTTGAATCACACACATCTCAAAAATCTTGCAAAATTTATAATGAAATGCACATAAAAAAAGGCTTAACATTGACTCAGCCTGTGTATTGTAGTAATAATTAAATTAGCTCTTAACTATGTTTTCAGTTTATTTATGGCTTACCTGACAAAATAAATGAGGATCTATTCGTTTTTAATATAAATATACTATATTGCTTAGAAGTTTGCAAACGGCAATTATTGCTATTTTTAGACTTATTCTAGCTTTAATATCGGAATTATATATTGAACTTCATAATGTCTAAGCAATGCAATATAATATGTTTAAGAGTACTAATTTCAGTTGTGTTATAAACAAGGGTTAGAAGGTATATCAACAATATTTTTGACAATCACAAGCTATAGCGACGATCAGATAATATAATGGTTTAGACGTTTCCAGAAAGTGACTGTCAAAAAGTTGAAAACTTCAACAAGATAATTTAGAAGTCTTAGGATTACAGCGTGAATAGCTTGAAAAATATCATAGTAAGTAGGCCTTTTGTGGTGCGGCATAGTTATTCTATCACGTGCATTGTAAATAAAATAAGATTTAATAAAATGCCATTGTAATTTTAACTCTACCTATTGTTTAATTGAGAGCATGGTTTTGAATATCTAAAGGATTTGTACAGTTGTCACTGTCTTCCTTCTCTCAACCTTCCTCTCCACTCTTCTCTGTTGTTCCATTACTCCTCTTGAAGCCCTCCATTTTCCATTGCTTTGTCTACTTCGTTGCCCCATGATCTCTTTGGCCTTCCTCTTTTTCGTCTTCCCATAGGACTCCATTCTGTCATCTTTTTATCCATCTATGTTCTTCCGCCCTTCTCACGTGTCCGTACCAAAGCAACCGTTTTTCTTCTACATATGTGTTGGCATCTTTTTCCCTCCCCATTCTTATCCGTATCTCCTCGTTCGATACTCCATCCATTCTGGTTAGCCTGCAGCATCTCCTTCACAACTCCATTTCCGTTGCTGATATCTTTCCCTTGTTTTCTTGTTGGTAACTCATACTTCTGCCCCGTAGGTCTTCATACTCTGTACCATTGTACAGTATGTAAGGCATTTGGTGTTCTTAGTTATATCTCTGTCCCATAAGATTGAGTTAAGTTACCTTATACATGTTCTAATTAGCGCCAGTCTGCTTTTAATTTCTTCCTCTGCCGCTGCCTCTTTTGTCACTCTAAACCCCAAGTACTTAAATTTGCCTGTTCATTTAATTTCTAAGTTTTCTTCTATTTCTAGATCTTTTATATTTTTTACTACTGTGGCTAAGTATTCTGTTTTCCCAAAGATAATTTCTAATCCGACTTTGGTATACTCTTCTTTGAGTTTTCGCACCATATAACTCAGATCTTCCTCATCTTGTGCTTACACCACTTGGTCGTCTGCGAAACTTAATGTGTAAATATGTTCGTATCTGACCGGTACTCCCATCCCTTTGCATTTCCTTTTCCACTTATCTACTGCGTGTTCTATAAATATTTTAAATAGTGTGGGTGACGTGGAGCATCCTTGCAACAGTCCTTTTGTTGTTTCAAAGTTGCTCGTAAGTTTCTTTCCAATTTTAACCGCTGTTTTGTTGTTGTTATACATGTCTTTTACTGCGTTGATCAGTTTTTGGGGTATTTCGATTTTTGACAAAGCCTTCCATAGTTCTTTTCGTGGTACGGTATCATAGGCTATTCGTAAATAAACGAATGCCATGTGTATTGGTCTGTTTTTTGCCTTCTTCTCTGCTAATTGTTGTATTCTGTAAATGTGGTCAATGGTTGATCTGCCTGTTGTAAACCCTGCCTGTTCCTCGCTAATTCTTCCTTTTATCTGGTTTTCTATCTTATTGCGTATTACTTTCCCATATATACTTCCCATCGTTGCTATCACACTTATACCTCTATAATTTACGCATTTTTCCGGTTTCCTTTCTTATAGATTGATGTTATGCAAGATAGCTTCCATTCCATGGGCATTTCTTGTCCACTAATAACTTCTTGGAACATTCTCTGCATAATTCGAAATAATTTGTTCGTACCGTATTTTAATAACTCCGATGCGATTCCGCCCGGTCTTGCAGCTTTACCAGTCTTGATTGTTTTGATTGTTTCCTTAATGTGTTCTATGGATATTCCTATCGGAGCTTCTTCTGTCTCTCCCTCTTCTGAATTATTGTCCCTTTCCTTCTCTTCCGTTCCTATGTAACATTGTCTACTTTCCGTTAATAATTCCTTACATAATAATATTGCCATTCTTCATCTCTGATGTATGTTTTATTCACTTGTTCTCTTCTGTTAGATTTCAGTGCTTTTATAGTTCTCCAGAACTCCGCGCTTTTTGTTCCTCCTATATACTGTTCTATATTTCTTGGTTTAGTTTACGGCCATATTTCTTTTCATATCTTTCTTTTACTTCTTATTGTTTACTCACTGCTTCCTTCACGCACTATTTTATGTGTTCGTATGTTCCTTCTGTACTTTCGAATCCAAATTCTATTAATTTCATATTTAGCCTATTTTGGCATAGTCCTTTTATGGTTTCGTCCTATAGGAGATCTAGTTTATATTCCATTATTTTTCCTACTTCAGTATCTGTTTCTATCCCCTTATCCGTTTCATTCCTACCTTTCTTTCCATACCATGGCAGTTCCACCTTTGCTATTAATAGTTTGTGATCCGTACCACATTCCGTGCCTTTTTTAACCCTTACATCCTTTATGTTAATGGTAGATTCTTTCTTCGTAATTATGTAGTTTATAATTGATTTTAATCTCCTTGTCTCTTGGATCTAGGTATACTTATGTATGTCTTTGTGTTGGTAGAATCCATTTGTAATTCTGAGCCCATATAGTTCACATAGTTCTGTTATTCTCTCGCCGTGGTCATTCAGTGTGTCTTCTCCGTATGGTCCTACGGTGTCGTCATTCTCTTTTTTCCCCGTTCCCCCATTAAGATCTCCTGATACTATAGTTTCTTGCGATTGTTTTATTGTTTCGATTTCTTCCTTCAGGGTTACTATCTACTCCTCTTTAATTGCTATGGGGCTATCTTCTGTAAGTCCATATGTTCCAAGAATCACTATCGATCTACCATATAATTTAATCTCCATCCTTATTATCCTTTCATTTATGGGTTCCCAGATCTCTAGTGCGCTTCTATATTTGCTCTTCATTAAATTCCTAGCCTGCTTTAGCCCTCTGCTCTTTATTTACTCCGCTCCAGCAGTGTATTATTCCATGCTCTCTATCCCATTTCCCTTTTTCTTTGTTTCACTCATAACTAAAACGTCGAGATTCATCTTTTTAAATTTTTGTATAACTTCGTTATCTTTGCTTCTCCATCCCTAATAGTCCAAGTCCTTATGGTTATTTTTCTCCTTCTTTTCTTCTTTCTCCGTTCTTCTTTGTGGTTGAGATTTTTAACTGTTAGGTTCTGAGATCTCGTACCAGAATTGCCCCCCCCCCCCCTGTAACCAATGGGGCTCCCTCTTTGCGAGGTGTGGATTACCACCCGGGGAATTTTCCTTTGATCTTTCATTCTGCATTTGATTTCTCTTTGCCTTCTTTTCTTTTCCGTGTGTTAGGTCGCTTAGGCCTAACGCCACAACCCCTCCTGGAGGACCTAAGATTCAGCCGTCCACTATGAATCAGACACTGTTCACAGCCGCCCATTCTGGGTCAGACGCTGCTGCCAGTTTTGGTCCGCCCCGGGTATTTTATTCCCCGGTGCCCACCATATCCGGTGAGCGTTCCCATATCCGCCACCTGGGGAGGCGCCCGATGGGGGACTGGCAACCCCACACGGGCGGTTTCGGTTTTAACTATTATTTAAAGTTTAGGCAGATGAATAACAAAAATAGTATGGACGAGATTACATTTAAATAATATACGCAGTTGTATACCTGATACTACACGATAATTAATCACTTGATACAATAATTAATATCTTCTTATATAGGAAATCAGTTTTTAATATAGAGAAACTGTAAGTTACAATATATTATACAAATTCCAATCATTTTTTGTGTTTCGGTTAATATACAGCTCAAAATATACTAAGGTTTAAAGCATATTTTCCGAATATTTAACTAATGTTTGTAAGATATACACAGTAAATGAGCGTGACATATATTTGGATAAGATAGGTTGCAGATGTACATTTTGTATAGCTAGTATACAAAAATCTAACGTTTGTGTATATAAAATATATTATTAACACATACTACATATCTCCTGTGTGTTACTGAGGAAAATATTACGGTAATAATAACTGCAAGTAAATAATATCTACATATTACTATTGGCAGTAAAGAATTAATTCGTATTTCTCGATTAAAGTTTACCATGTGCAAACAACTTCAGAAAATGTAGGTATACCACGATCATATCGCTTTATATGTACCTACTAATTTATGTAATCAAGTATATCATTTCTGTTTTTGAGAACACATCGTTGTAGTAATTCAAAATAACCTAGATTTCCATACATTATATAATAAATATGATAACTAATTGAAATAAGTTTGTTTTCCTTCCAAAATCCTCCAATATAATAAAACAACAGATTTACTGTTCGGAAATTTCATTTATTGTTATTCAATCCAAATCTGTGCATAGAAACCGATTGTGCCACCAAATCTATCTTTCTTTCGGTAAATAATTTTCAAATAATAGCATTTACAGTATAAACTTTATTACACCACTACAATGAATAAAATGGGAGCTCGGCCATAAAACTCTCGAAGTCCTTGTTTTCCCCAAGTATTTCATATTCTTCCTGGATAATCTTCCCAAGTTCTTTTATTTTGTTTCTTGTATATTCAAAACTGCCGCATTCTTCCACTAAGGATAAATACTTCTTCTTAAGATCTACATCGTAGGTGCGTTGTCGTAGAATATCTACTGAGAGTTAAGGAAACTCTAAATATATAAGAAATAGAGAAAATATATAAGCAGAAACAAATTGATTAACACTTGCCCTTTCTAATTTTTCAAAGGATACCTACTAATATTTTGCCGACCTTTGGGTTACTATTAACAGCATGCACAGTGGGAAAACCAAACTTTCCCTCAGTTATATCTTCACAAAAAACGCCCTTGCTTTCAAAATACTGAAACATATCTATTGGTTATTAGCCCTAAAACAGTCCTGCAATCCTTACAAATTTATTATTCAAACTGTTGTAGTCATCTAAGATTTGGAAATACTGCCCGAAAGCTGTTAGCAGTTTGTCGACATTTTTATTCAGTTTGCTGAACATTTTCATCAGATCTTTTCCCAAAGTAAAGAACGTACCCGTTTCTATAACAAAAAGTAGCACAATTAGGTAAGTTCGGTAATTTAACACTTTTATACTTTTGTTTATCATGTCGATGTACTCTGCTTCAGTTGGGCAAACGAAACTATCACGCCAGTATATCTCCAGCCCCTGACCTCGAATTGTGTCCAGTGCAGCATCATAATACGCCCGTAGTGCCTATAAACAATAGTGTTGTACAAGTACAACTGTTTGTCGATGCATCAAGTTTAAATATCGAAATATTTAAAATAGCAGTTCTTCCCGCAATACTTCTGTAATCTACCGTAAGGGTAATAGAGGTCCGTATAAATTTTTAGAAGTGCTTTCCCCATATTCTTAGTGCTAATGAGACTTTTAATGACTATCTGTGAGCATTACCATTTTGCATGTAGCGTTAAAGCGAAAAAATCTCTTAGATGTGATAACCATAAACTAATACACACCAAATCCCAAACGCAACCTGGCATATTTTTTCTTTAATAGTATTTAAAGCCGGTATTGTTTCCAGTATAGACATCATTCTTCAAGAAGGGTTTATTTCCAAATCTGACCCGAAATGTAATGGAGAACTGGAGTGAGTATTGTTACTAATTTTGCACAGTGAATTAAAACTTGAGACATTTCAAAGGGCTACTTATAAATGGCGACCAGAGCAAAACGGCACTGCACACATTTAAAGTTCCCCTAAACAACATTTTTTTAATTGATAATCGTCCTAGCCTAAATTTAGTTATAAATCAATATCCCAGATGTTTACTGATCCCATCACTATATAATAAAAATTAGATTGCTTACCTTGGGATTATTTAATTGAATAACCTTTCCTACATTGTATCCGAAGAGGAGAAAATCTGCTGCTATTATGGTGTTTGCCATACCAAAAATTGTATGGGCAGTTGGTACGCCTCTTCTTAACAGTGAACAGTCCTGCATGTCATCGATTCTATAATTGATAAATAAATCAAAACAAATATAATTTCGTTGAAAGGATTGAAACGTACAGAAGACTGCCGTTGTGGCAGTCTTGGATAATTTCCGAGATAAGTGCTAAGGTATCAGTGGGAACGTCTGTCATCCAGTAACTGAGAGCTCCTATAAGATTGATCCTGACATTCTTGCCAGGAACTGATATCATATGTTTGTAGGGTCTCCAGACCTCCTGTAAATGAGAAGCACAATAAAATAAAATAAATATGCAGAGACGAGAGATCTAACCTCATCCACGTCTTTAACTTTATTCCTCGAGTCCATGGAATCATTTTGGGACTTGAAACCTTTAGGGGTATTGGTGGATTTTTCTGACATGATAGAAAATCAGTTACTTTGATGTTTGTTTCTTTGTCTGCAAAAATAGAGATATATATAGCTTCATAGCAATGAGACCACACAATCCAAATGTAATCAAGAGCAGGTATTACAACGTCTAAAAAAAATTTTTAGTAATAAATAAATATTTGCTACAAATCTTTAATATCGTTTTCAATATATTTCAATTTCGATATTGTATTAAAATGATGGTTGTATAATTGAATAAAGCTTTAACCGTTTATAATATTTAATCGCTTCTAAATTCTAAACTATCCGCCAAAATGAAATAGTTATAATGGCACCTGCATACACATAATCAGTTTTGTTTGATAAAATTAATTAAGTCCAATAAAAATTTCTAAACTTCCATGCCATTAACAAATTGAATCGTGAATATATACATACTAGGCCTATTAGCTGCCACCGCATAAAACACACTAAAGTGAAACAAGACAGACAGTACTTTTATATACTGCAAATCAAACTCCCATCCAGTAGCTAGCTACCAACCTTTGTACCTAATTGCAACTTTATTACTCCGGTATCATCACCATTATTACTAAATTAATTGAATTTAATTAAGAATTAACCAGTAATGGACGTACAGAACTGAACGATATACTTTAATGAAACAGACTATAATTATCATCGTCGTATATCTTAAGAAGTTTCATTCTTATTCAACTAAGAAGAGTAGAAGCTGTTCAAATCCAGAGCAACTTTTATTGGGATCTATTTCTGTACTTTCTAAGAAATCTTTAAGGTTTATTTGATGTTTTGTAGATACAAGTTTATGTAAATCTAGCGAAAGCTCTTTCAATTCAGGACAATTTAACTTAAGTCTTGCTGTTTTTTAAGCCAATTTGAAAGTTTTTGGTAATGGCGTAAACAAAATTTTGTTTCGGTTACTTCAGTATTTCCGAAAAATTCAATTCTTATAGTTATGCTTTACGTGAAACTATCTCCAAAAATGTTACGCAATACGAAACTAGTTATTTCCGACAACAAATATATCCGTGATAACGCGGTCATGAGCATTGCGCATTTTTAATTTTAAACGTATAGTTTAGTATTCACCAAACAATTAAATGGACTAACATAGTATTTCATGAATAGCAATTAGGTATTAAATAAATTTAGAATTGAAACCAGGAGTGAGGTTCAAAGATCTTCGAATTACTTCAGCAGTTACTGGAACTGTTTAGAATTTAGCTTCTTTAAAGCTATTTTATCATATTTACAAACTTGTAACAATTAAATTAATATCTGTGTGCAATGTGCATTTCTAATACAGCACAAAGCGGTACTTAAATTTGGTAATACGTTGTAGGATATTAAAAATTCAGCTAGGGTCAACACCCAAGTAAATTTTCTGACACCATGATAGTCATTTCAAGGTTACTTGGCCAATAATAGTTGCTATTGTGATGAATTTATTATTACCATAAATATTTTATATTGTTGTCTGCACAGATTTAAAGATATGTCTGGTTCCTTTGGTTCGAAATAGAGCCGGACAACTGTCAGTTATTTAAAAGAAGTATTTCCCAAATTATTGGTGCATTATTGCTGAATATTATGATTAACCTTATGATGATCACGGGGGGGGGGGGGTCCAACCACTTTATAAGTATGTTTAGTATCTCCAAATTGTGGGAATTAATTTATCCCAATAATTAAAGAATAAAAAAATATATTTCAAATTTGGGGTCAAAATTGACCCCCCCACCCTTGGTCTTCCATGTATATAATATTCATAGCGGCAGGAATAGACAAAGCATCGTAATAGCGATAACAACGAGTTCCGGTTGTGACCCGAAAGCAAGACAACTTTTTCACTTCGCTACTATTATCTAAGGAGCTTTTGCAGCAATCAAAAACGCTAACGGGAACAATTAGAAAAAACTGAAAGTAGGCACCGAAGCAATTTATTCCCCAAACAAATAAACCAGAATATTCAAGCGACATTTTATACACGAAAGATGCAGTTTTAGTTTCCTATGCACCAAAGAAAAATAGGAGCTTTCTGTTGTTAAGTACACAACATTCTGACCTAAATATTAGCGTGAAGAAACAGCCTATAAACCTCAAGTTATACTTGATTATAATCGACATAAGGGTGTAGTTGATAGTTTAGATAAAATGGCTAAAAAATATTCCTGCGAACGAAATACAAACCGCTGGCCTCTAGTGCTGTTTTTTTATTTTTATTGACATAGCTGGAATAAAAGCGTTTGTCCTGTATGTTGATAAATATAGCGAATACCAAAAAGAAAATCTTTCCGCAGGAGGCTCTTTCTGTAGGATTTGGGTTTTAAGCTGGTTACACTTTCCATAAAATCTCGACCACTACAAGGTTTACACAAACACATTCAAACAGTCATAGATATTATGCTGACGAACTGTTCAAATGACCCAGAAAATGAAAAGAAACGTGGTCAATGTGAAATTTGTAGTCGATCTTCTGATAGAAAATTTACCACGAAATGTGACAAATGCAAATATTTTGTCTGTAAAGAACAATCAAATATTAAAAAAGAATACTTTGTAATAGTTGTAATGAATTAAGCTAGTAAAATTGTCTCAATAATGTTACAAATTATAATTTCTTTTTCTTGATATTTCTTTAATAGGAATCAGAAAATAACTTATTACATAATTTTCTATAGGCTAATTGTGTGGTTATAACTAGGGCAGGAAGGGAATCATACCCAGTGGTATTATCCTATACAGAGTCCAATGTCAATAATATATAATTTACACTGCAAGATTATTTATCTAGTTAAATCTTATGGCCACTTTCGTTTCAATCTTCTGTCTGCCGGTTCGTCTAGTAATGGTTAACAAGAACATTTGGGTGGAATTGTAGTCGAGTTTTGTGTTTTTGTGCGTATTGGCTAATTACCTGTCTGACGTATGTATCTCGAGGTCTTCGTGTAAAGTTCTGTTGAAAATGAACCAAGGTGCATCTACTATTGCATGGAGGGTCTTAGATTGATAGCGTTGGAGAATTTCTATATTGGAAAAGCTGGAGCATCCCTATAATTCTATACCACATGTCCAGACGGGCTTTAGGATGGTTTTGTACACAAGCAATTTGTTATTTAAGGATGGGCATGAATGTTTCCCTAACAGCCAGTACACTTTTTTGTATCGGATGTCTAGCTCTTTTCTTTTTTTTTGTAATATGGGTCTTCCAGGTTAGCGTATGATCTAGGTGTATTCCTAGATATCGACAGCATCTGACTGAGGAACTGGAGTGTTTTTCATGATAATTGGTGGACACTGTTGTCTCCTTAAGGTAAACGTGATGTGGTGGATTTAGCTTCATTCACCCTTATTTTCCATTTCTTCAACCATTGGGAGATAACGTTTAGGTGAGTTTGGAGAGTGAGTGTGGCTGTTCCGGGAGAGTTATCACACGCAACAATGGTTGTGTCGTCCGCGAAGGTGCTGGTTTCAGTTTCATCGTTAGTTGGCAGGTCAGCAGTACAAAGTGTATATAGGGTTGGTTCCAAAACACTGCCTTGGTGAACTCCTGCGCTTATCAGATGATAAGATGACATTTCGTTGCCAGTTTTATCTTGGAAGTGACGGCCAGCTAGCTACGATTTTAGGAGTAAATAGTATTGGTGTGGGAAAACTGCTTTAATTTTATATAGGACGACTTTATGCCAGACCCTAGCGAACGCTTCTTGAACGTGAAGGAAGAGCGCAGAATGGTATTGTTTGTTCTCAAAGGCTTTGTTTATAATATCTATCAAGCGATTGCACTGTTGAATAGTCGAATGGGCATGCCGGAAGCCGAATTGTTGGTTGCGGATATGTTCTTGGAGCAATGAGTCTTCTTGAGTTCTGAGTAATATTAATTTTTCTATTTTGGAAATTATCGGGAGAAGACTAATTGACCTATCTGAGGGAGGTTTGCCTGGTTTTAGAATCATGATAATTTGGGAAAACTTTAGTTGAGTGGACGAGTAGGTGAGTCTCAGGATAGAGTTGAAGATTATTGTTAACGCCGTTATTGCTTTTTTTGGTACAAATTATAATAATCATTAAACTTCTATGGAGTTTATACTTTTTTGAAGGTCATCAACTTCTTCGTAAACATTATTCCATCGTACTGAAAATTATGGCAACAATTAACCACGATTAGAAGAGGTATTTAAGAAATCTAGATAGTGGCAAAACAGAATTTGAAACTTAAAATTTCACAACTTCCTAAGTGAGGAATATTCAATATTTGAGTAACATTTGACGGTTTAGCAGAGTTTTAAACCAGTCGTTTTTTGAAATCGCAGAGCTTACGCTGAGACACCAGCATTTTCTTCGTATACAAGGTGTGTAGTATTTAACAGTTGTGATCATTGATTTGATTAAATAAAAATGTAAAGTATTTGTTTCAAATCATAAGTAGACTTGTTGGTTTTGTTGATTCCTTGTTCGTTTTTATTTCATGTTTATTTTGTGCTACAACCTTTTTAATTTGTTTCTGTGGCTTTTAAGGTTGAGTGCCAAACAGCCTAATATATATATTACATAGTGAGATTAAAGTATTTACATGTATCCCTTATAAAGATATTTCCAGACAAGTGTACATATATAGACTTCGTTCTTCGCCTTAATCTATTAAGAATTATGTCAGGTTAGGTAATTAAATGAAGTTGCATACGCTGGTTATGGAAGCTTTTCCACAGTTTCACTAAATATACTTTAAAACAATTGTATAGCTGTGATATTCGTTTATTATAGGCGTATTTAATAAAATTGGAACTTTTCCCTTGATAGCCCCCTGTTTGTACTATTTCAATGTTTTTTTCTGTATAGAGGAGCTTTTTATGACATAGCTAATATAGGAGAAATATACCTTTAACATAATAATTTCAAAAGTAATTATTAATGCGAAAATGAAAGTTTTGTGATTTCTTTGTCGCCACAGTGTAGAGCTTATGTACGGTTGATTTTGGTATATCAGGTATATCAGACGCGTCAAAACTATTCGCCTGGAAGATAATGCGGGCACCACCTTGTATAACAGTTATAATTTAATAAAAGTATCTCTGTTATTGTTTCCTGTAATGGAGCTCAAAATAAAATCGTTCTTGGAACTATCAACCGCACTTATTAATATCACAAATCGTTACAGGTTCCTAAACTCGAATTAATAATTTCTCGGTAATTGCACTAAGGACAACGGCCAAAATCGGTGGTCGCATTTAATTAGACGGTACAATAAATTGCACAAAAATGCGGAAATTTTCCTGCTCTCCGCGGGCGCTTTTGTTTGCATATTTAGCGTGCCATCGGCATTAATACCCGACCGAGATGAGAAACAGATGCAGTGTCCAACAGGTAATACCTGCAGTAAACGTCATACCTCAAGCCGATGGTCACTTGCGAACACATCCAGAATACTAATTCAACTAATTGGGTTGAAATAATGATTGACCGCACAGGCCCTAGATTTGTAAATTCCTGTGTGTTGTTCACTCTTGCTCAGGCAATTCATTAAGGTTTTAAACGATGGCTTTCAATTATTTTTATTTTCACCTTTGGTGGTGCAGCTCAATCGCTTCGTACCAGGAAGAACAAGTAATTGGTCCGCTAATTATATTAAGTTCGTAGATTAGGAAACTTTCCCAGTTGTTAATTTTTACGCATTTTAAAATGCAGATGATGTTACAGAATTATATTCGAACGTCTTTACTATTATTCTTCTAATAGAAAAGATCTTCGTCTATATTCTCAATAAACATACATAAAGCTTCTTATTTTCCCAACTATCTTTAATATTTAAAACTATTTCGGTAATTTTCTTTAGGCTAATTGTCAATCCATGTTTCTGAGACACATAAGACATAAATATTTATTTTAAATCACGTTCATGCTATACAGGGTGTCCCAAAACTCCTGGGACATAGAGCTACCACGTATTCCAGAGGTCAAAAGAAGTCGATTGGACCCAACTTTGTCATATACCAAAATGTACCGTTTGCCCGTGAGAGGAGTTCAAAGTTTACTTAAAAAATCACATTTTTGTATGCTGTTCAGAAACGTGTGAACCAATTTTAATGAAATTTGGTACCTAGGCACTTCAAAGGAAGCCACTACTTTCTGTAACGAAAGAAACCCAAAGAAAATTGGAGAAGGGTTAAAACCACCCACACCCCCTGATAAATTTGTTCAGAATCTTTTTAAGGATGATGTTACGATTCTATGTTTTTTTAAGGTGAAGACATTCATTAGCTTCATTTTTTGACTCTTGTAAAAACTCCGTAATTCGTATAGTTTCGAAGAAAAAAAATGTTTACTCAAACACTGATAACCGATATTATTATTGCAGATTTAATTGTATTACAAAATTTAGTTGGCCGTAGACACAAAAATAAAACTTCTTTACAACAAATGTTCAATGTGACCTCCACCTTCATTGCTGCAGAGGTCAACACGACGTAAAAAATTGAAATGCACCCTTCTTAAAACATCGTCGTTTTCTCCTAGTGCGTTTACACCATTTTGAATTCTGTCCCACAGTTGTTCAGCATTATTAATTTGTACCTCGTATAGTTTTGTTTTTAAAACGCTCCCCATATGAAGAAGTCCCAAGCATTTAAATCTGGAGACCGCCGTGGCCATTGAATGGGTGCTTCTTGTCCCATACCAATCCATCTACCAGCAAATTGTTCATTTAGATATTCTCTTACGGCACGTGCAAAATGAGGTGGTGCACCGTCGTGCATGAAAAACATGTTTTGACGGAAATTAAGGGGCAAGTCTTCTAATAGCGCTAGCGAAGTTTCTTGGAGAAAAAGAAGGTAACTAGCGCCATCCAGACGATCAGGCAATCGGAACGGTCCAACCAAAAAATTGTCGATAATTCCGACCCAGACATTAATTTTAAATTCTCGTTGATAATGTCTAGCTTTAACAATATGTGGATTTTTATCTGCATAAATAAGATATTAGTGTGGAATCCATCGTCGACTACTCTGCGCTCCCGAACAATTTCTGCAAAATTTAAACGTGATTTGTGGTCAAGTGGCAATAATTCTTGAACTGGCTGGATGTGAAAAGGACGAATTAATAGATCGGCAATGATCCGACTTAGAGTGCTTTTTGGAATCCCAGATTCACGTTGCAATATTCTGGTACTGATCTCAGGATTGTTATCAATCCTTTGAAGAACTGCTTCTTCCACAATGGGTGTTCGGGCTTGTCGAGGTCTTCCAGTGTTAAATCTGGCTGGCTGCAAACTTCCTGTTTCTCGAAGAAGACATTCGATACGAGCAAAAGTTTTATGATTTGGAATTCTTCGATTTGGCTGTCTCTCTTGATACACGCGGGCACTCTCGCGGCAGTTACCTTGACAGTATCCAAGAACTAATAACATGTCGGTCTGCTCATTGAAAGGGAAATCCATATTTGATAGCGGCAAAAATAACAGCAGCAGCAACAACAACAATTAAAGCAGCAACGATGGTTACAATAATAAAAAAGAATACAAAAGCAGCAAACAGTGAACAATTATTGAAAAGTTTACTGTCAACAATCAACTGAGATGATTACGAATTTGTTTCCTATCAAAATTATCACCTTTGTTTTATTTTTGCGTCTACGGCCAACTAAATTTTGTAATACAATTAAACCTGCAATAATAATATCGGTTATCAGTGTTTGAATAAACACTATTTTTCTTCGAAACTATACGAATTACGGAGATTTTACAAGAGTCAAGAAATGAAGCTAATGAATGAGTCTTCACCTAAAGAAAAACATCATTTTTAAAAAAATTCTGAACAAATTTATCAGGGTGTGGGGGTGGTTTTAACCCTTCTCCAATTTTCTTTGGGTTTCTTTCGCTACTGAAAGTAGTGTCTTCCTTTGAAGTGCTCAGGTACCAAATTTCATTAAAATTGCTTCACACGTTTCTGAACAGCATACAAAAATGTGATTTTTTAAGTAAACTTTGAACTCCTCTCACGGGCAAACGGTACATTTTGGTATATGACAAAGTTGGGGCCAATCGACTTCTTTTGACCTCTAGAATACGGGGTAGCTCTACGTCCCAGGAGTTTTGGGACACCCTGTATACAGAGTTAATCAAATGTAGGGATCCATCCATATATTTCGCTAACCATTAGTTAGATTTTTATCAATTTTCGTAGAAGGTAACTTCAAAATATGGCGGATACGAAAATGATATCGCCAATGTTGCAATGTTTTCAGTTTTTCTGAAATTGCTGCCAACTTCATTATTTCAACTGGAAAACTTTATATATTTTATTACACTCGATAGGGAATTTTTCATTGTGTTCATTGATATACTATTTGATATTTTTATTTTCAATAATAATAGAGAGATATAAAAAAACGGACACAGTAATGTTGAATAATCAAATCTAACTAAAACAAGGAGAGAGGCTACTCATTTAAGTTGGCCATTAACTGCCTGACAAAGAGCTAAACGAGTATACACTGCGTCTACACTGTTTCTGATGTGTTCTCGTGGAATATCCTCCATCACTCTTCGGATAACAACTTTCAAATGTTCGAGTTTAGCTGGTCTTTCTTTGTATACGATATTCTTAACATGTCCCCATAGAAAGAAATCTAATGGTGTAAGATCCGGAGAATGCGCTGGCCATTCGATGGTCCCACGTCGTCCTATCAATCGGTTTCTGAATATGTCATCAAGATATTGTCTTACATTACGTACAAAATGCGGTGGCGCCCCATCTTGTTGGAACCAAATATTTTGATGTACTTCACCATTTCCATCGATGAACAAATTTATCAGCGCAGGGACAATTTCATTCTGTGAGGTATCTGTCACTATTCAGTGTTCTTCCAATAAAGAATGGTCCAATAATTCTGTCGTCAATGATACCAGCCCAAATATTCAATTTCTCGGAGAATTGAGTATGGTTTTCTTGGGCCCAATGAGGATTCTCGAAAGCCCAATAACGACAATTCTGCCTGTTGTCCGACCCAGATAGACAAATAGTGGCTTCACCGGAGAACAAGATATTCCTGATGAAGTTGTTACCTCTTTCCATTAAAATTTCACAAAATTCATTTATTCTATTGGAATTGCCCTCAATCAGTTCAGGGATCAAATTCACTTTATACTGCTTCATGTTCTCCTTCTTCAAAATTCTCACCACCAACATTTGACTTATTCCATTATCTAAGCCTAATTGAGTTGAAGAGGTATGTGGTTGATCCACGGCTGAAACTACAACATTTAGTGCTTTTTCAGGCGTAGTTGCTGTTTTGCGACGTCCTGATTTCCGAATATTCTTCACATTCCCAGTATGCTCGAATCGTTTCAATGTTTTAGATACTGTACTTCGTGATATCTCGCTCTACGTCAGTCGTATTAAGAGATTTGGAACTTCTTGTTGAGTTCCTCTTCTATCTTCCAAACCAATCATCATACATAGTTGTTATTATCGATAAAGTTTTGTTGTTTCACAATACTATCAAGGAAATTATATCTTAGACTTGATTGAGTCAAGAAAAATATTGACAGTGCGTCAAAATATTCTAATAATTAAGTTATTGACATTTCTAATCAGCGTTCTTGTTCTAATCAGCTTTAATAATTCAGAAATACTTTGTTCGTTTTTGTGAGGTATCTCTGTTATTATTGAAAGTAAAAATAAAACATGGTATATCAATGAACTCGTTGAAAAAATATCTATCGAATGTTATAAAAATTACATAAGGTGTTTCATTTGAAATAATGAAGTTAACACGAATTTTGAAATCTGAAAACGTGGCAACATTTGCGATGACATTTTCGAATCCAGTACGAAAATTCAGAAAAATCTAACAAAGGATTACCGAGATATATGGATGGTTCCATACGTTTGACTAACTCTGTACTCGTTAGTTAAAGCAATTACCTATTTTCGTTTGGAAATGAAGTAATTTGCTATTTACCAAAAAACAGCTCTTTGATGCTGAGAAAATGACAGCCACCTACTAGATTTTTTCGATTCCATTTGCAGAAGATCCTTTCATGCACGATGTTGTATTTTATTTTTTTATTAAGAAACTATTGCTTTTATGGAAACAACACAAGAGTTAAAAAAGTTTAGCACTAAATCATTCTTTTCGACAGATATTTTATTTTGTTAAAAAGTTCTGGTAAAAAATGGATTGTATGTTTCACCCCTTTAAAAGATCACAACAAAATTAAAAAAAATTCGTAGGCAGCGTTTTTATTGGTAGAACACGCCCACAAAATGCGATTTCTTTAACTCTTCAACAATTACACAAAAACAAAAAAAAACTAATTTTTTTTTCTCATTTTTGGAAGCGTGTAACTTTTCAAGGACATGCCTAAGAGCTTTTGTTTACATGAAAGACCCCCTTTAATTTTCGACAAGGAATCACCCCCTAAAAACTTTCGCACTTATTTGGAAACACCCTGTATAAGAGCTTTTGGCGAGGGTTTGTAGGGGCCTTTTATGATACCTTTTCCTTCGAAATAGTTTTTAAATGTTAGGCCATTATTCGAAACGGATAAACAATTTTGGGAAAAAAGGAGCTTTTGCTTAAAATCGATAAACTCAACCATTTTTACTTTCCCATACCTTATAGGTATAGGGTAAGTATTGAATTCATGAAAATTTTCGAAATCGAGATTTTAACGGAAATATCCGTTTTGGGTCTCTAGGAATCCAAAAAAGTGGTTTTTAAAAAATGTCTGTCTGTTATAAAATCACAGCAAACTCAATTTGCAGTCACAATATCACGTATATAGTAGAGAATGAAGTATGCCTGGTTGCATATTAAAAGGAAATTAAGGTGCACCGCAGAGATTTGGCGGGACTTCTTACAAACCTTGTAAGTCTGTTCGTTACGAGGCAAGGTTTTAGGATAGCACTTGAACAACCGTTTTGAGGAAAATAACTATACTGTTGAATAAAGATGATATGAACAGTTTCCAGT
>JABXWE010026277.1:0-22010 GCA_014611495.1 Limonius californicus
GTACTAGTACAAATCTACCTCTGCTAAATTACAGTATTGTTATTTTCATAGTCCTCCAATTAAACATTTAATTTTCATTAAAAGTAAATAATGATGTGACGCATTTAATTTATATTAATCATTGAATCATATCTATGTAATAGATACATTATAAAAATTTTAACTACCTAACAAGCAATTCCAGAAATATAATATATCAATAAAATTATTACATGATGTATATGACATCTGATTATGTTGACCGATTAAAATTTCTATTTTTAACACTTTGGGCTTAAATAAATAAAAACGATTTATATTTCAAGTTTAACTAGTTCATTTTTCAATTACTATTTCTCTAAACAAATTATGAAGATAGCGAAGATAAGAAATAGTTATTTTTGTATTAAGTGCGCAAAATGAGTGTTTTTTTAATGGCGCATGAGAATGTTAGTTTTAGTCGAGACCGTTAGGTCGAGACTCAAAACTCATTCGAAAGCGCCATTAAAACACGAATTGTGCACGAAATACAAACAACTTTTTTTCTACAGCAGTCAAAAAATAAGAAAGTAACAGTAATAATTATTTTCTCGATTATTTCCAAAAAATTCTCTGATATTTCAAGTTACCGCTGAGTTCATATGGTTACGATGGTAAATAAAAGTGACAGTTGAAAAAAAATTTAAAGCGGATTTAATTTTAATGGATTCCAGCAGTGAAAACGAAGAAATAAATGAAATTGCAAGTGCAGCAATTTCTAATCTTTTACCGGCAAAATCAAGACCACAGTATGAAAAAACTTATGATCAGTTTCGGCAGTGGTGTTCTGTTACTGTCAATCTAATTTCGTGTTCATAGTGAAAAAAAAATATTTTTTCACTATGAAAAAATATTTTTTTTCATTAATCAAAAATGACAAACTTTGCAACTTGATAGCGATACATAAATGTCACGTTTTTTTGACAGCTGTAGAAAAATAAAATTTAAGTTTAATACTTTTTTGGCAAATTTGACGATAAATTCCATATTCAAGTTCAAGATCACCCAACGAATTTGAAAACAACCATACTTGCCTATGTTCCTAAAAATGTAAATCTCTCCTAATTTTTCTATACGCATATCTTCTTACTTGGAACTTAGATACTAACAGTAGACACATACATGGTACTGTAATAGTTATTTTTACAACAAGTGCCGAAAACAATTCATTACATACAAGTGCAGAATTCTGCACGAGTATGTGGGATTGTTTTCCGCACGTGATATAAACAACATTTTACCTACAACTGTTCACTGAAAACATTATTATAATGTGATTAAAATTCATAAAAAATTGATACTATCCCGTCAAATCGTCATTTTACGACGTTGCTAAGCGCGTTGCTAAGGTTTGTTGATTGCTTCATTGTTCTTGGGCGCCATTAAAAAAACGCATTATTAATTCATTTCTGTAATTCAATTTGACATTTCTGTAAACAAAAAACACATGTGTTTTTTGGAAACCTCGAAGGCACAAGTGCGTTAAACGTCTCCTTCCCAACCGTTGTCAAGGCTATTTTAGTTACGTAATAATAATAAATTCAAACAGTTGTAGGTAATAGTTATTTTTATAAAAGTACCGAAAACAATTCATTATATGTATACAAGCGCAGAATTTGACGCACGAGGCCGAAGGCCGAGTGCGGAAATCTGCACGAGTATATGGAATTGTTTTCGGCACGTGATATAAACAACATTTGACCTACAACTGTTCACTGAAAAAATTATTATAATCTGATAAAATTCATAAAAAATTGATACTATCCCGTCAAATCGTCATTTTACGACGTTGCTAAGCGCGTTGCTAGGGTTTGTTGATTGCTTCATTGTTCTTGGGCGCCATTAAAAAAACGCGTTATTAATTCATTTCTGTAATTCAATTTGACATTTCTGTAAACAAAAAACACATGTGTTTTTTGGAAACCTCGAAAGCACAAGTGCGTTAAACGTCTCCTTCCCAACCGTTGTCAAGGCTATTTTAGTTACGTAATAATAATAAAATCAAACAGTTGTAGGTAAAATTATAAAATCAATAGCAGGTGTGTAAAACTTCAATAAGTCAATAGCTTACATTTTCTATAATCTTTACTCTTACAAGAAAATGTGCGTCCAAAATAAACGTGCCACGATTGGGGATCTCGTAGGAGGATCATCATCATCATCGTTGGCGCCCTGGGTGGGTCTTGGCCTCCTCAAGGATGCTCCGCCATCAGTCTCTATCTTGGGCTTGATTCTTCCAGTTGGTTACTCCAATGCTTCTCAGGTCTTTTTCTACTCCGTCTTTCCACCGCAGTTTTGGTCTACCTCTTTCTCGATTTCTAACAGGTTCTGTTCTTAGTGCTCGTTTTGTCGGTCTTTCGTCATTCACCCGCATCACATATTTTTCTTAGTATTCTTCTTTCAAAGACTCCCAGTCGGTTTTCATCTGCTTTGTTTAAGGTCCATTTTTCAGAGGCGTATGTTAGCACTGGCCTTATTAGTGTCTTATATATAATACATTTAGACTTTCGTGTTAAGTTTGGCGACCTCAGTTGTTTTTCGATTTCATAATAACATCTGTTAGCTGCGAGTATTCTTCGTTTTATTTGTTCCTCCGTTTTCCTTTCATTATTTATTTGGGCACCTAGATGTATAAACTCCATTACTACCTCTATATTTCTTTCGCCTACCGTTAAATTTTGGCCTATTCTATTTCTTCTTCCTCCTCGGTTGCTTTCTACGATCATTGCTTTTGTTTTTTCCTCATTTATCTCTAGACCCATTCTTCGAGCTGCCCTTTCCAGATTGTTAAAAGCTTCTGTATTCGCCCGTTTTGTTCTTCCTATTCTATTGATGTTATCTGCGCATGCCAAAATTTGAACTGATTTCATGAATATTGACCCGAAAGTTTCGATTTTCGAGTCTCGTACTGCTTTTTCGAGTGCTGTTATATATTAGACAGCAGGCATGCGAGGGCATCTCCTTGTCGCACTCCTGTTCGTGTTTTACATTTTTTGATATTGCATTTTGTATCTTGACTGCACATATCACTTGTGTCATTGTAAGTTGCGTAAGGTTTATGAGCTTAGGTGGTATCTCAAGTTCTCGCATGGCTTTATACAATGCTTTCCTATCTATACTATCGTACGCGAATCGTAGGAGGATAAAAGATGAAAATACCTGAAAATTTCTCAGCATCTTAAGAACTACTCATATCCACATTTAAACCCTATACCGGGTGAATTACAAAAGACTAGGAACCTACTATTCAAAAAAATAGGCAACCCAAATACATATCACCATATACGCCGATATCTAAATTTTTATTATAGGTTTGGTATGTTTGATATTTTATTCCATTCAACTTTTTAATCAAAGTTCATTTGGTCTTGAATAAAGTTACAAAACAAGAATCGTCGTAGAGAATCAATGTCTTCGAAATCCTGAACTAAAGTTACATGGTATGGATGGAACTTCACTAGTATGCGAATCTTCTGAAATAGCCTCAATTACCATAATTTTATTTAATTGCATTTATGCTGTTCTGCAGGTGCGTTATATTTTATCTGTTTTTATGATAGAAAAAAGAGGGTCTTGAGATAGAGTTTAGCCCGTTATATGTTTAAATGCTCTTAGGTTCAATTCCCAGTACCGGAACATCGGATTTTTAACGACCGTTTCCTTCGCAAGACAATGACCAACAGCAAGGTATTCTACTAGTATATATGCTCTAGAGTAGGAGGGTTTACACTTTTCGTGGTTCGAAGCTCACGTTAAGCTGTTGGTCTCTGTAACCTTTACTTTTATGATCTTATTATGTCGTAGAAGCATTCAAAATCAAACATAAAATAGGTTTCTTGCAAAATATTGTTCATGCTGTATATCCTACTTGGATTAATTAAATGTCGAAAGATATATGTACAAAGAATACAATCTCATATTGTTAACCGCATACTTTATCTATAACTTTGTTATGTGGGAAGATGAAGCAATCCAACCACCATTCGAATAAATGTAGTGTTTTGTAACTCTGCTATTCAAATGACCAACAAATCAGACAAAACAGAAAAGAAATCGTAACTAGGAAGACATGTGCGAATTCGACGCCTATTTAAAAAAAATATAGTTGATGCCAGTATTTTAAGAACATGGTTAGCTGAAAGATTTAAATTCTGCTTGAAGAGTGTCTTAATAATTTTTAAATCCGTTTACTGTACTATTGATAATAAGCAAATTATCCACAAAAATGTGGTGCCCTTGTCTCGTACTGGTTTCATTCATGGAGTACTTATCTGGGATACTGCGTATAAACTAACTAGTAGGACAAATTTCGTTTTTTCTTTTGGTATACACTGAAAATTAAATACACATTTTCAATTTATAATTGAATATAATGAGTCCTGCTATACTGGAACATTTTTCTGATTTAAACGTTTATGCCCATGCATGACCTGCTTACCTTAAAGAAGCCGTGTTTCCATCCAAAATTTTAATGGTCAATATTATCCACAATTTGTGGTACCGTCAGTCCCATTTAGAGACTGTATGAGGAAGTATGGCAAATAAAATTTTGTTTTAATTTAATTCACGCAAGTGAAACTAACAAATATGTAATGCTAAGACTGAAAATATTCGGATATTAAACTGCAATAAGAGCTTGTTTTCTGTAGCCGTCACTTATTGGAAATTGTCTTCTACATACTATTTTGCTCCTCGTATGTTTTACGATTAATCATAAAAATTGTACAAAGTAATTGAAGTGTAGGTAATGTAATTACGATGTTTTAGCCATCAAACAACTTATCAATTTCTGTTTGTTACAGAGAATGCAGTCAGCTTTAATCACAGGACTTCTAACACTCTCCATGATTTTAAGTGAAGTGGTATCACAATATTGTTCGTACACCCCAACACAAAACAACATTGGGTTTATTGATTGCAATGAATCAGCTGAAAATGTAGGCGGAATCTTCATACCACAGGGGAACATTCCCGATATAAGAAAAGGACTTTTCGATCCATTTACTAATCTACGGAGTATTAATATGGGTAGAATTAATGTCCACAGATTAGAGCCGGGAGCTTTCGATGGTCTTATAAATCTTGAAACTTTACGGTTAAACTACAATAGCATCAAAAACATAGAACCTGGAACGTTCAATTCCCTTAACACTACCACAATGTTAGAACTGGCTGGCAATCAGTTAGAAAAGCTTGAAACAAACATTTTTTTGGGAATGACGTCGGTGACGTGGATTTCATTGAGTGGAAATAAAATTAAAACTATAGACAAAGGCGCCTTTAATGGCCTAAAGAAATTACAATATCTACATATGATTTTCAACAATATTGAATCGTTAGAATTGGGTACTTTCGACCCCTTAGTATCCCTAACATTGTTAGATTTGTCTGCTGATAATATAAGAGAAATAAAGTTTGGTTTATTTGCAAATCAGAGGCGTCTTGAGAAACTAATTTTACAACAAAATAGATTAGAACGATTGCCTGATCACTTATTTGACAACCTAACTGCAATAAAAGAAATTGATGTTTCTCGAAACCAACTACAGGATCTTCAAGAAAACCTATTTTACGGAATAGAAAATTTAGAGACCCTTAAGTTTCATTTTAACAACATTAGCGAGTTCAACGCAAGAAGTTTATTGGTGCATCTTCCTAAACTGGAATCGGTGGAACTATACAGAAATCCATGGAAATGTGAAGATTTGAGGAAGATGAAGGGAGATTTTGAAATTAAAGATGTTATTAGTCCTATTCCAGTTCCTGTTAAGAATTCACCCAATGTGGGCGGTATTGGATGTAGCGAATGAACAATAAATATTTATTTTTACAGGATGTAGTTATTTCTTTTTGACAGACACTTGAACTTGTTTGGTTCTAAAAAAATGCATTTGCGTATATTGAATCATTGCTGTGGAATTGTTTTGGTAGATGTCGAATGGGTATATAGGTATGCAGAAACATAACTAACTGTGTAGTTATTTAAAACTTTACTATCGTTCTTTATCATACAAATACTTGGTGCCTGATACTAACAGCTACGTGATAATGATAATTGTCTGATGCATTATTGTAATGACTAATAAGATGTATTCAACATTACCAATCACAGCCAACTGCAGTTACTTCAACAAGAATCCTACGCCATTTTGTTATATGAATCTCTCTTCCACTCATAACGGTTGTATCTATGTGTCTCACATCTGTTATCTTTTAGGTCACTTCTGTCTTCGTCAAAGAAGGTATATAATTCACAGGTAGCTTTTATTTGCACAGTCAAAAGACAGTAGGTGCTTACGAACGTCCGATTTTGTGAGTACCCTACTTATGCTTCACTGTTCGGCTTCGATCAAGTTTATTGTGAACACTACAGATATAATAAACGTCCCCAACGTCTTCTGAATCAGCGAAAAGTAAGTGCTATTTTTTATTAATTTTGTTCCTTGATCACATATCCGACTTCAGTTTATAATCTTGTTGGTGCAATCGTTTCAAGTTAAAAGGCAGTATTTGAGGTAATCGTAAACAACTTCTTATATTAGAAATAAAGTATTTGAAATTAAGATTAATTTGTACTGCGCATCAGCAGCTTATTAAATTTTAAAAAATAAAATAGTAGCATAGTACTTCAACTTTTGGGTTAGTTCGGTTATTTGTGTTTTGACTTTAGGTTATGATTTTTTGGGTAACGTTTTCTATGACGGAGAATTTAGAAAAGAGGGCAAGAGGGACCAATGTCAAACGTAGCTACATTTAGGGAGCACTTAACATTTTTTACTGATATGTTGTCAATGTTTCCATAATCCACGACCAGTATGTATACAGTGCGTCTATTACAGCAGGTACACTGCAAAGATCAGCAAAACAGCAAAGCTCCTGTCTCACTGTAAATATTTTTGTAAACAAAAGTTATAATAGTATTTATAAAAAATATCTACAGTGTAACAGCATGCAGTTTTATAAAAATTACGTCAAGTTAAAATATATTTATGGTGCCTATATTTTAATGGCGTCAGTTTTATAAAAGTTATATAGTCTATTCTATCTACTATTATCTCATAGATTAAACAAGTTGCAAGAGAATTTTTGAAATCTATTTATTTAAAAATTGTAAATTTTTAAAATTTATACCAATGGGATGGTTTCTGAAGGTATAGACGTTCAATTCAATATTTTCCAGAAATGGTGCAGTTATATTGTTTACTTGATGGAGTAAAGAAGAAGTTTGATGGAATTAAAACGCTTCGGGGGTTTCCCTGCGCACGTTTTGGTTTAATTTGACGTATTTCTAAAAAAAATATAACATCTAATTTCCGTTTCCACTTTCGAATTTCTTTGAGAAACTGTTTTACGTGAGTATCTACATGCATAACTGAGAAACGATTGGGGCCAATAATTTCTTGGTCCTAACAGTTTATGTAAGCAACCTTCATATTTTCATAGAAATAATTTATACGTATTGTAAACCTGTCTCGACTTATTCTCTCTGTATATGCAACTACTGGTCAACCATCCTAGCTTGGCCTCTGAGATTTGGATGCGCAGTAGCCTAACGCCCCGCCCCGCCCGGGAGCTCAGTTTGAGCGGAGCTTTCGTCTTGTTAATATCGCAAGTACAGTCCGCAGAGAAAGATTAAAATTTGTAAAATGCCGTTTCGAAGCAAAGTAAAAAATAAAGTGTTAAGTGGACAATGTCGTGAGATAATTAGCAACATATTAAATTTTATGCAAGCAGAAGCAGTAGCTGGAACAGTTACTATTCCTCTAATCAAGGTAAGCTTTAATTTTTTTAATGTCTAATTTTTTCAATAGATTAATTTTTGTTTCTGAATTATTGTTATAGGTTCAAGAACGTGTTGCTACAGCAACGGGTGTTTCAATTAGGAATATTCGTCGGATTAAAAATGAAGCGAAACAAGTTGAAACGGGGCTATCAACGAAATTTTCAACCCCTAATAAAAAGAGAGTGAACAGAAAAGTTAAAACACTACTTGACGACGCAGATTTAGCAATTTTGCGAAGAACAATCGTTGATCACCACTTAACAGAAAAATCAGTTCCTACATTAAGGACAATTCATAAAAAATTCGTAAGAGATACTGGCTACCAAGGTTGTACAGAGACGTTGCGTAAAGAAATTCACAAAATTGGTTTTCGGTGGCGAAAATTTCAAAACAATCGACACATACTAATGGAACGTCAGCCCATTAGATTACTTAGAATTGAATTTCTTAAAAGGATGCGTCAATACCGGGAAGATAATCGTCCTATAATATACATGGACGAGACTTATATTCATTCGTCCAATACCCACGAAAAGGGATGGGGTAACGAAACTTTAGAAGGCCTACAAAAACCAATAGGCAAAGGACCGCGTCTCATTATAGTACACGCAGGTGGCGAAAACGGATTTGTTCCTAATGCCTACATTAGGTGGAAATCAAACAGCAAGAGTGGCGACTACCATCATGACATGAATTTCGACAATTACAAAAAATGGGTTTCGGAAAAACTTATTCCCAATCTACACCCGAAAAGTGTTGTGGTAATTGACAATGCCCCATATCATAACAAACAGTTAGAAAAATCGCCAACATCTTTGTCACGGAAAGCGGAAATGCAAGAATGGTTACGGCTGAGAGGTATTCCTTTTGATAACAAAATGTTAAAACCACAACTTTACGACCTACTAAAGACGCATAAGCCAAGGTACAAACTATATGAAATAGACCAACTTTTTAATGCAAAAGGTCACGATGTTTTGCGACTGCCTCCATATCATCCAGATTTGAATCCCATAGAGTTGGTTTGGGCTGAAATGAAGGAATACGTTGCAAAAAAAAACGTAAATTTCAATTTTAACCAAGTTATCCAATATTGTGATGATTTTTTTAATGAATTCTCGACCGAGAAATGGAAATCTCGATGTGAGCGAGCTAAACGATTCGAGAAAGAATACATTTCAAAAGAACCTACAATGGATACAGTAGTGGAGGAGATTATCATTAGGTTGGGTGAAAATGACAGCGATTCCGAAAGTGATGAAACTGATGCTGGGTCAGACACAGAAGGTAGCAATTTGTCGGAAATAGAAGAATTGCTAGAAAATGATGTTGCTCAAAACCTATTTGTTGACAACAATAAAACCTATGTTACTTTGTAAATTTTGCGTATAGATATATTTTTTGTAAAAAATATTTTATTATTAAATTCAGTTATTAGGTAGATATTGTTTTATTTTGTTGATAGGTACCTAGCTTGATACCTACTTATTAAAGCAAATTTTAATGCGTGCCTTTCAAATGCACACCTTAATAAAATTTTACCTGTTTTGGCATTGAATACTTACAATTGAATTGGAAATCGTTATTTAATGACATGTAAATTTAATTGTCCCTATCATTTAGGTAACTGTAAACCACCCTTTCTTACTTGTTTCCATTATTTTGAATATGTCATTTTGTGATTAATTTATCATTAATTTTATGTATCTATAATATACCTATTTTATTTTCAAATTAACAAGTAATCCTCCCTTAAAATTGTAATTTAGGTTATTCTCTTAATCGGAAATACTTAGGTAAGAATAATTGTTAACCAGACTGTACGTTTATGGGACTTGCTGTTTTCTGTCTTTGTTGCACAGTGAGCGTCTCGCTCCTTGATCTGCGCATCTCAGAGGCCAAGCTAGGATGGTTGACCTGTAGTTCATATACTTGTATTCCATATCAACGACGCACATACAGCGTGTGATGAAATGAATGTTTTTTAAATGTTTATTAAAGCTTAATAGATAGTCTTTTACTGTTACATTTATCGAACATTGACAATGTAAGTGTGAATGAAGTAGGGCGTGCACTGCCAGCACTGTACATTTTAGCTAGTTATACGAGGAGTGTTAAAATTTAAACAGGAAGGTTTAAATTAAAGGCAATTGTTTCACTATAATATAATTTTGACAATTACAGTTACGATGTCGGAAAGTTCTGTTCATTGTACTTTGGAACAGTTCAGAAGAATCAAATTTCTTACGAATGAAGGCGTACAATCGGATGAAATTCTTACAAGACCATGATCAGAGAAAATGAACCTCATGTACGATGAGCTGCAATTATGGTTAAATTTGGAAAAATTTAATACCCTTATTCAGCAAGACAGATGAGTAACAGTTTGTCAAATTTCTCACAATTTACAAAGTAGTGTGGTTGAAGTGTTAAAGGCATCATACAAAATTAGTTAAAGTATCGTAAGATAACTGTCAGGTGAATTCCGCGCTTGCTGTCCGAAAAACACAAGTTAAATCATTTGCAAATCGTTTCTTCTTTACTGCATCGATATGAGAGAGAATAAAATGCATTTCTGGAGTCACTTGTGATAACTGATAAAACTTGGGTACAGTATTTTACTCTTGAGTCAAAACGTGCAAGCATGCGGTCACGCCACGTCTCCAAATCCAGAGAAAGGAAAAGCTGTGTTGTCAGCTAGAAGCACGATGGCAAAATTTTTATTGATTTGTTGGTGGTGCTATTAGTTTATTTCATTACAGAACGTCGTACAATCAATGCAGACTACTATTCGACAATATTGCGCGATATAGTTGAGCAGACAATCAGGAACAAACGGAAGAGAAGACAAAGTTCTGTTTACTTTCTCCAAAAGAATGTTCGCCCTGAAACCGCTGCAAGAATAATTAAAAAACTCCAGTAGGGCCTCGTCCTCGTCTTCGGTCAAATAAAGCCGTTATCAAATCAAAGCTGTTTGAGAATGAATATGCATGCAACCCAAAGACTTCTTCCGAGAAGATGTTAGCGTAGGCTAATGGTTATGGTATTACTCGTAGAAAACTTATAGATGGGTAGCGCAAATGCTTCTCTAGGCAGGGGGACTACATCGAAAAGTAATATCATTTTCATCGTCGCAATATTGTAATATCCTTTCTCATAAAGAAAATCCTGTTTAAACTTTAATACTCCTCGTATTATGAAGTGTATAGATGGATTCTGCGGTAATGGATTCCTGTGTATTATATTATACGTTCCTTAATTCGAGAAATTAAAAAGATATGTAAAAAGAACGATATGTAAATAAAAATAATTTAATGCAGATATTGCTTCATAAATTCACAAATGAGTTTTGTTTTTAAAAATGAAAAAAAGTATGCGGAAGTTAACAGTCTTTCAAAAAGCAGAATCTGTTTGATAACTTCAAACTTTAGATAGCACTTTGTATTGTTTGAAAAAACAGGCTTCAGCAACTATGAAATATGCAAATGTTTCAAAACACTTTCATTAAAATCGAGAGTCATCCGTTTTGTTAATTTGACATACAGCACGCCCTCTATGAATACTCAGCGTACGATACTGCATTAGCAGTCGATCTAAATGGGTATAACGATTCTTAACACATTGGCTACCGCTATATAAGATAGAAGTGATTGTTACATTATCGAATTAATGAATTCAAGAAATCACATTCAGAAGGCAGCACAGCTCAAATCAGATCAAAATTAGATCAAACTCAGATGCATGAGAATTTCTAGTATGCCGTCCTATACAGGATGATTCTAAACATGTGGGAAAACTTTATCTACGTAATTGTTATAATACTGTACCGTTATGGAGGTATGGTGCTTCAAAGTATTTTTATATCAATTCACTAAAATGTAAATAACTTTTTTGTTTCTTGTCTGATTTTGATAAACTTCGTTGTTCTAGAAATTCAATAGTACAAGCTTAATTCCCAATTCGGAAATATACAGTTCTGTGTGAAAAGTGGATGAAATTTGATGTACAAATTTGGAAATCAGGCGTACGTATTTAAATTGTCATTTCTATTCAAAACTGTTAAATTACTGTTTAAATATTGAATTTTCGAAAATTAAAAATGTTCTGTTTTTTGGAAAACAAAATATTGCAAAAAAAGTAGGTTAACGATCTCGTTTACAACCATACCCTTCTTTTTTCAAACATACTATCCCGCCCTCTGGAAGAACCGGTTTCGCTTTACTTCAGGGAGGTGCGGGGGACCCTTACACAGTAACCATTCATGCAATATGCACCGTAAACTTAACTAAGCGAAATATGGTCGCCTCAGCCGGGATTCGAACACTGTGACCTCGAGTGGCAGCACCTATTAGCACTACTCCACCGGGGCCCCTTCAACCTATACCCTAATGTACAAATTTTTCACTTCTGGGTCAGGTTCCATCCACATTTCACACTGATTAGTGGCCTAAAATTTAAAACACTGTACATTATAGCATTGCAAAATACGGTTTATTAAATTATTATTTAGCTCAACTTAGCTCAACCCTATTATTATTAAACCAGAGTTTATTTTAGTTTATTCAGTAGTAATACACACACACATCCTCAAAAAATGTCTTACATCTCATCAAATTTTGTTACATTTCAAGAATTCAAGTTACTAATTCGTTTTTACTTTTTTGCAGGGCAGAATGAAGGCTGCGGCACTGCTTATAGCTCTTTCGCTCTACTGCCAGTGGACATCGTCATTTACCATAACCACCGCAACAACACCCAAATCCCGTTTTAAGGCTTGTCAAAGCTTTAAATACTCCGACCCGATGGAGGTTAATTCATCATCGGCTTTCGCAGTCTGCAAAAACGCAATCCTTCAACCCGGAAAACACCTTCCGATAACCGTTGCTGCAGATTACGTCAAGTACATAATTTTCAAAAACAGTATTCTTCCGCTTATTCCGCTTGGAACGTTCTCTATCTTCCCAAACTTGATGCACCTGTATCTTAACCGCAACGGCGTGAAAACCCTTATTCCCGGTCTATTTACCGAGCTACCACAACTGCAAGAACTTTACCTTCAAGACAACAATATCTCGACAATTTCAACAGGAACATTCAACACCTTGAAGAATCTTATCGTTCTAGACCTTTCAAGAAACACCATAAAGCATCTTAGAAAAAGTTGCTTCGCAGGACTCGACAATTTGAAAAACCTGAACTTAAATCGTAACCGTATTTATCGCTTAGAACGTGAGATATTTGTTTCTCTTACTGAACTGCAAATTTTGGATTTATCCCATAATAACGTAATCATATCTGACCCATTCTTTGCAATAGAGTTAATGTCGTCAAATTTAAAAGAATTATACGTTAATAATAATTTTCTTCAGTACTTTCCAGTATTCCTAACATGTAATTTAAGTGGCTTAGAATTACTAGATGTTTCATTTAATGATTTAACAGAAATTGATTTTGGATTGCTTCTTCCCTCAAAAATTGCAAATTATAGTAACAATCAAATTTCTGCCGTGAAAGGATGGATTGATTTTAATAACACACGCGTAATAGACTTGCAAAAAAACCGAATTAATTATAATTTACAAATTAACGGAGAAGTAGATCGATTGGATTTAAAATGGAACGAAATAGAAATTCTTAATACGTTCATGTTCAATGTCTCAGATAAATTAAAGGAATTAGACTTTGGCCATAATTTTATACACAAAATCACCAGTAATTGTTTTTTTGGTTTAACCAATCTTCAAACCTTGCGCTTAAACGACAATAAACTTACTCATTTGAATGCTGAATGCTTTGCCGGTCTAGATTCTCTCGGTTTCCTCTCCTTAACGCACAATTTTTTGGAAATTCTTGACAATGGAATATTTGATAGACTTTCAGAATTAACAACACTTTATCTTGACCACAATAAATTAATATCTATTAACGAAGAGACCTTTCGCAATGTATACAATTTGCGTTATTTGTACTTGAATAACAATTTGTTGGCCATCGTAAATTTACCATCTCTTTTAGGATATCTTCCCAATTTAAAAGCCATTTCGTTAACCAATAATATTTGGGACTGCGATGAAGTATTGAGTACCGCGGAAGGTTTCACAAAGCATTCGATCCATCTTTCTCAGCATCACAGTTTTGGTACAGCTGGTACAACTTTCGAGGTTGCATGTGATAATTTCCATTTAGAAGTGTATGGGTATAAAACTAGGGAAAGTCTTACGCAATTTCTGATTAAAGCAATGACTTCTGTTATGCTACTTTTGGCACTTGCTCTTGACGTGCTTATAGTAACCTGGTATTTTATGTACCTAAGAATCGCACTGAGAAAGTCCCAGGTAAAAATGAGAAAATTTGAGTATATTTTGGCTAAAGTAAAAATTAGCAAACATGACAGTGCCCCTCACAATATCTTGTAATTAAGGTGTACCAGGAGGTCTTTCTAATGATGTAGAAGATGATGTTTGATGTTGTAGAATTTGTGTTTATAAGTAAAAAATGTAATTGTTTGATTTTTGTGATGATCGTGTAATAATTGAGTTTCTTTTATTAACAATAAAGAATTTGATTAAAGCATTTTTTTATTAATGTTCCATGAGCAAGAATGCATTATAAGTTTCCTGAAACAACTATTATCCGCTAAATACAATAAAACAATTTAAATTGGTAATACACTGATACTGGAAGCGACCTGTTTATCCTCCCTATTTATTGATTCTGAGATGTCATTTCAATAATATGAACGTACTACCTTTAAATAAAGAAGTATAAAAGTCGTTGCACTGCAGAGCCTTCTTTCACAATTATTCCAAAATATTTTATAAAAAATATTGTGTACCTACCACGAAAACCAGTTTCTTACAAGAGAACAGCTAAATATGCAACCAGCCCTACAAAACACTCGTAGCAGTCACATCAAAATATCATCAATACACAAATCACACATCATGCATTTCAAGATTAAAAGTAATAACGCAGTTGTATTGTTAATGTAATACACATAATAATTGTTGAATATGAAAGTCGTATCTTGGACATTTTTACTTCTTCAGTCCTTAAACTTCGTCACGTCCAGCAGTGAGTATTTGCAATTACAACTGCTTTTGGTAGATTGTGATTAATCAAATAATAACCACAAAATCACATATTTAAACAATTAATTCTTTAAAGCTAAATAATAAGACAAGGGTAGGTATAGATAAGAAAACGACGAACGAAACCTTTTACCTATCCCTTCTAAAGAACTACAGGTAATTGTTTACCACGTTTACTTGTGGTAAAATTTGTTTAACTAGAAGTGTATAAAAGCGAGTCCTACAGCTTGAATGCACTAAGAAAACAACTATCGTTATAACGTTATCATGTATCTTAAACGATTAGTTGCAAACTCTAGTAGCTGGTTAATTCATGGAAACAAATTTAATTATTATCAGTATTATGTTTGCCCACATATTTTCTTCCCGTGCAAATAGTTTATGTGTATAATTAAATTAAAGCTATGTGGTATATTATACAATTGCGGGTTTTCTCAGAAATAAAAATGTAATCAGAAACTATTACTATCACTGTTAATTGTTACTAATTAAAGAAAATTTTCAATTCAAATAGTTTAGTAGTAAGGTAAGTTGGTATCGCAAAAACATACAGCTAAATCTGAATGCCCTTTTTAATGACTTTTCCAAATTTCATAGTGAAGAAATTACAGAATACTAAAAATTAATGAGTTCCCTTTAAGCAACTGTATATATAGGATGTCTCAAAATTGACGCCCATGGGGTTTCATTGAGGGCGCTAAAACAAATCAAAATTTAAGAATGGAACTATTTCCAATTGCCCTTCGTTATCGAGTTATTGATGAAAAACAGAAATTTAACATAAATTAAACTTTCTTAAAAACGAGTAATATTAGCAAAACAGATATTCTCCACATCTGTTGTCACAAAATGTGTTCAATGCCTCCTACTTCACACGATGTATAATGGAAGCACGAATCTTCTGTAACATATTTTCATTTATTGCCGTCACAGCAGTGTGAATACGAATTACATCTTTAAGATTTACAACAGGTTCTCGGTAAACGTTTTCTTTTAAATTGCCCCAGAAAAAATCCCACGGATCCAATCCGGTGATCTAGAAGGCCATGGTATGGGTCCACCTCCTCCAACCCACCTCTCAGGGAAATTTTCATTTAGAAAATTTTTCACTTATATTCCATCATGCTGGAACCAACAATTTAATTTAGCTGCTAATAGAACTCCGTAGAGCAATGGCAGTGGTAAATTTTCATTTAAAAATGGAATATACAAAGTTGAATTAAGTCAGTTAGGTAGAACGTCTGAACCAATTACATTATTATTTAATCATCTTAGGGTCGGTCTTTCAATGTTTCGATAAAAGTCTCCGATAGTTGTCAGGCGCTATAAACAAACCCGTAGGATAAATCTACTCGACAGCGTTGTTGCGTCCTTTAATACAACTTATCCTATTGCTTATGTATCGGCCAAATTCTTACCGGTTAACCACCACTGGCTCTAAAGAATGTGTGGCAAGTTCCGTACAATGGTGTGCGCAAAAGAAAGCATTATCTTAAAAGCAGTGAGTTAAACAAAGATACTTAAATTTTGTTTGCTAAACTCCGGGGGGTTGTGAAGGACGTCAATCAACGTCACATGCCGTAGTTGGTAGTAAAATATGGGATTTAAATTTGCAATTGTATTTGTAACCCTTACAACAATTGTTTTTGCGGTAACTTTACTAACGCCGCTAATTTCACCTGCAGTAATATAATATAATGAACCGCTTCCATAAAAACGCAAAGATACATGAAAGCAATTGCTTCATGGGTGTTACACGATGGTTTATGAAATATGAACAATTTCGTGTACATAACTATATAGTACTTTATTGTTTGAACAGTGGTTTTCTTTAATTTAAATCGTCGGAAAAATTGAATTCATCCGAGATATCAAAATCATTACGGCGCTAAGTCTGCTGTCTGTATTTTTTTCTTTCTATTCATTCATACTACCGCCCCCCCTCCCCCCCAGAACCGCTTTCACATTACTTCAAGGGGGTGCGGGCGTCCCTTACACACTAACCATTCATGCAACATGCACCCTAAACTTAACTAAGCGAAATCCGGTCGCCCCAGTCGGGATTTGAACACCCAGCGGATCGACTGCATTTCACTGTGGCCTCGAGTGGCAACGCGTTTCCGCACTACTCCATCGAGGCCCCTAGGTCTGTATTTACATGACTAAAAATGTCCACATCTTCAATTTGTAAAATTTATCTACTTATTAGTTAATACACCAGAAAAATAGTATTCATTTATAAACACTTTATTTACATTTATATCCGCTCGAAATATTTCGTATCACCTCGTACACACTCCCAGCTGCCTTATCCTGCCAAACTAGTACTGTCGGCTGCTTCTACTACCCGATAAGTTTAATCCTACGGAATAAGTAAACTAACCTCTAACGTAGACTATCCGACGATTGAAAGACAGATAATACCGTAACAAGCACGAAAAAAATGACTGTTAGCTTGTCTAGAACTTTATCGGAACATTGAAAGACGGGCCCTTGCTTGCTTGCTTGCTTTGAAAGAGCGAGATCTAGGACGCGGTTTTCCAAGCATCTCTATGCACTTAGGCCATATGGCCCATTGTACACCCTAACTAAGAATTTTGCCTATCTGAAGTAATTCCAACTCCAGCAGTGATTTTTAACGTGTCACACATCGTAGTGGCACGGGACCTACGGCTTTACTTCTTATCCGACAGAAGGCGCATTTTCAGATTTTTCCTCGCTAGAAAAATCTCGCCGACCTTGCCAGGTTCAATCCCACGTCCCTCGGATCTAAAGGCAAATGCGCTAACCACTAGACCACCGAGGCCGGCAAGACCGTGTAGTCTCCGTACGGAAGTTGGCGATCATTTTGGCTATCTGGATCTCACTCGCAGCTGTTCTAAGGAGTTGTTTGGCGTTGTACCACTCTCTAAGGTTGCGTAGCCATGAGATTATTTTCCTTCCTTCTATTTTTCCCTGAATAATTATCTGGATCAATTGACATTTCCTACCTCTCATAATGTGGCCTAAGTACTCCAGGTTCCCTTTTTTATTATAATAATTATATTGGGTTATTGGTCCATTTTTCTTAATATATTTACATTAGTTTCTCTGTCTGTCCAAGAATCTTTTGGATAGAGTCATATTTCAAATGCTTGTAGATTCTTTCGACGAATTGTATTAAAAGTAGCTTCTATCCAGCATAAGGGTATTATGAACAAGATTTTTAAATATCAAATATGATCAATGAACCGATTTGTAAAACTTCTAGTGCCTCTGTGAGAAGATGTAGCATGCTACCAGTTTAATTTTTAGTTGGATGTTAAGGTCTTTGTTACAGAATAGTTTATTATATAATACCATCGTCTTTGATAAGATCTTTTGCGTATTACGTAAGAGTTTTTATCCATCTATTCATACAGGTTATGAGTATTTATTATACCCGTTTCAGTAAATGCGGATTCATCATTCCATAGAATCTTTTCAATGAAATGTGGATCATTGTTTACGCTATGCAACAACCGTCTACAAAAATTGATTTAAAGCTCCCTATCCCCGTCATGCAAAGCTTAAACTTCTTAAGGCCTATACGGATGCAGACCATTTCTTCTTAGTAATCTGGGAATTGTATTTTTTTGAAAATGAGTTTGGGACGATATAATTAAAAGGCTTGTATTTGGTTCCGTCTTACCAAATTCTAGCACCTGCTCTTTTTGATCGACGCTTAGCATAGGTTGTTGTCCTGGCTTATTTTTTCTAGGATTAAAATTACCTATTTCATATCATGTTTGTTCTATACGTCTTATAGTTTTTGCATCTGAATGTCGACGATTTGGAAACCTTTCCGCATATGCTCTATCCGCACCAGTGACGATGTCATTACATGCGCCTAATACTTTCAGCATATCCAGGTAATCTCGAATACAATCGTATCCTTCCATTTTTAACAGAAAAAGCAGAAGGAAGTGAAAATAGTGATACTTATCAGTATACCAGAACGGTTCATAAATTTTTAACGTAGCCATAGCTACCAAACTGAATTATGTTACAGAGCTAATTGGTGCTACCATTTGATAAAACTTATTATTTAGATGTTTATTAATAACTCGATAACGAAAGACAATCGTACAAATGTTCACTCTTAAGTTTCGATTTATTTTAAACCCATGAATCAAATCCCAAAGCATGTGCATCAATTTTGAGATACCCTGTAATTCATACTTGGTTATACGCTGGTAGGGACTGTACCGTAATGTATTATATGTTAATTAACGCTTACGAAAGTTGATAGGATAAAAAATGGCTTTAAAGGTTTTTTCTGAAATTTGTAACAGGATCGAACCGTGAAAATATTTATATTTATTAAGGAAGATCCATCTAGAATATTCTGAGGATTCCAATTTTAAGGCCCGTTTGCTCAGAAACTGTTACCGACTTAAATGTAAGATATATAACAGCCATTACACCTTAATAGCGTGGTGTAAATAAGAATTTAAAAATATAACAGCATAGGTTTTAAAATTTTCAATAAATTATTTTTCCGAATGACTAAGAATGTTATATTATTTTCTAATTCGATAAGGTTTAAATCTTTGACGAAGCTTGTGTCTGACAGCCTCTTTTCTGAGCAAAAATATGCCTGTTACGCATGATTAAACTCAAAATTTGGTTCTTATATTTCAAACAATGTAGACACAGTTTATTATTGTGTGTATATGTTAAGTATAGAAAAGATGCATGTAAATATGTTTTTAAGATTTTTGTTGTGTGTAGTATTTAGTTACTTACTTAAGGGGACTACTAAAGTTCATAAAAATTAGCTAAAGAGTTAGTTACGATCATCGTAGCTACATTAATATGCGGCCGCTTCATATACTGTTTTTTAATTAATAGACAACATATTGAAGATTGCAATAAAGTGAAGATATTGTCGGAAAATTGACTTTTGTTGTAAAATTTGCCAGTGCAGTGAATGACTTAATATTATGAAATATTTCAACCTTATTACAAACTATCATAGTAAATAAATAAAAAGAAGGCTTACAACTCAGGCATGAAGGTTTATTAAATTTTAAACCAATTTTAGTTGTTTATCATAACAGCGGCGTTATCACAACTGAGGTCAGCTATTTTTCTAACAAAAACGCATTATCAGGTACTTTTACTATGGAAAAAAATAAAGAAAAGAATATCACAGATCACCTACGAAAAAAAAACTGCACTTGATTTTGAACTCCCAGGCCGCTTTAAGGTGCTTTGAATAATAATCCTTTACAACATAAACCTACACTATCTATACCATTAAAAACTTTTTTGATGGCACAATTCTTCTGGCTAAAATAATGCATAATAAATTTACTGATTAACTATTTTTGCGTTTGAATATTCAACATGTTTTAAAGTTGCAATAGTAACGGAAATACTGGAAACGTTCGAAAACGTTAAGTGTAACAATTAATCAGTGTTGATATTTGTTACCCTTCACATAAGACCTGTATCTACAACTTTCTGAAATCCTACTATCCGTACAGGTAAGTTCCTACAATAATTTTACGTAATAAATTTCCCCATAGATCTGCTTGACTCGATGTTTGACCTTCAGCCTTCCCTAATTAGGCTGTTTATAAAAGGCGGAGTTTTAGGTAACAAAATATATTGCTATCAAGATGACTCAGTAACCCAATAATATAAATACAGAAATATGGTTGTATGCAATAGCAGTTTGTAAACTTTATCAGTTAATCCCACTTACAGTACATATATATTTTCGTCTATTCATAGGTACGCAACAAGTTTTGCTTTTACGTGATTTATTTACATAGTCTTCCGCACATTACGAATGAATGCCAAATCATCTTTCAATGTTATTTTGTAAATTCTGCTTTTAGATGTTACGAGTACATATAGTAAACAACAAGTTTGTGGTTAGAACATGAAACATCCGTTATAAGGAACTTCCGCAGATATTAAATAGTAATCATAACAAATAGTCCTTGTTCCTAACTTTCTTTAGTGATCCACGTGCGTAATCTGTATTTAGGTAACAGGTAAGCAGATGTTTATATTAATTATTTTTATTATATAATCTTAAAGATAGTGTTAACTAACACACTACTATTTAGTTTTTGTTAAAAGATTTTAAGGTTTTCGATTAATTATAAATAAAATCTCAATAGAGATGCCTTTTATAGAAGAGGTCACCTTGAGAATTCAAGACAACATAGTTAAAAATACAAAATTGTTATAATGAAGTAAAATTCTACAAACCCAAAGGTGCCTCCAACGTTGAAATCAAGAAAGCCAATTGCATACCTATAATTCCACTTTAGTAACATCGAATTAAAGTATCTGCAAAAAATTAAGAGCTCTAATAAACTTAAAGATATCCATGGAAAATTCACTATTTATTGTAAATAACTAGTTAGAAGAAGCACAGACAGTAATTTCAGCTCAATCGCTGTGTTTCACATTCCCTGATAAATTTATACCTACACTGATAATAAATTTGAGTGGAATTTTAAAATACGGATATAGTCTGTTAGGAAGAAGGTTGGGAGACGTCGTAAGGAAAGACTTGCTGAATACAAAAAATGCAAATTATTGATATAAAATGTATTGTTAAAAATCCACTTTAATTTCTAATGAGTGTATTTTGAGATTCAGCAAACAGTGCGATCGAAAATGATTGACGCTGCCACTTTACACTGATTTTTTCTTGTTCGCTTACTACTTGTGTGCCTTTAATTCCACTGGCGTGCTTGTTAATAAAAATATTTCTGCAGCATCTTTTTTTACAAAATAATCACCGTAATCACATGTAAAGACTTTTAAAGACATTACAAGTTATATCGTGCGTATATTTTTATATTACAGAAGTTAACCTGTTAACCCACAGTTAAAAAATATATTTTCATCTAATTTTTATTTTACAATAATTGCTTATTTTATTAACGCACTGTACACGAAGAAATAAAAATCCTAAGAATATTGTTGACATTACTGTTGCTCCAAATGCCCCGCCCCCCCCCTCCCCCCCTCCCCCCCCGAACATTGACTAAAAGAGCATTAAAGCTGCAATTCCAGTTTAAACAATCGCTACCTACGGTTTCGGTGTGATTTCATTCACAGCATTCACTATG
>JABXWE010026278.1:0-16836 GCA_014611495.1 Limonius californicus
TATGATTTTAAAAATTACATCTGTTATAATTTATTAAGAGTAATTGAAATATTTTGCAAATAGACATAAACATTTGGTTTTAATGTGAGTTTTGTTGCTGCATATGAGATGTTAAGGATTTTATATCTGGATTATACTTTGTTATTTTTAAAAGTACGCATGCAGAGCTTGATTCGTCCGTCATCCTATTTCTAAATTTATTTTTTATAAAATTCATTTCAGAAAATAGTGACTCACATTTCTCTTACTCTTTAACCCAGTTCCCAGTTAACCAAGTTCGCTTTTTATAATTGATTCTTTTTTTTAATACAATTAATAAATACTGCGGCCGCTAAACGACGTCTTGTTCTTGACATGGTCAAAAAATATAGGTTCTATTTTAAAGTGTCGGTGTCTACTGTTCACGGCACGTGTGGATACATGGTAGAGAAGTCTAGCAACTTCAGTCTAGTGTTGCATCTAGTGACACTGCTCTACGCAATAATTTCCACAAATACACCACACAGTGTGAACACACCGTAGAGCAATCTAGACACAAGTGTCGACATTTAAGTGTCTGCGTGTGTACGTAGCATTACTCATTAAGAATGGAGACAAGTTTGAAATCATTAATAACAAAACGGGGCAGCCTAAAGGCGCAATTAACACTATTTGAAACCTTTTTAAGTAATCTAGAAGATGCTCAGTTCACGGAAAAAGACTTTCTCATGCTAGAAAATCGATTAAGTAGAATAGAATCTCTCTTAGATTTGTTTATCGAAATAAATACAGAAATTACATGTCTTCAGGAAAATGAAGAGAACACTGTTGAATTAGGCAATTTTCAAGACAAATATTTCAATGTTGTAGCCAATGCAAAGGCAATGCTAATAAAACACAAACCTCTTGATAATCAGTCAACTGGTGGATCTAGTCGAAGTAATGATCTAAATGAATCACGAAATATAAACAATGTAAAATTACCAACGATTAGTTTACCTTCATATGATGGAACGTTCACACAATGGCGCGAATTTAAAGATAAGTTTGGATCATTAATCGATAAAGATCATAGTTTAACGAACGCACAAAAATTATCATATCTCAAGTCGGCGCTGAAGGGCGAAGCAGCAGAATTAATCAGTGCTTTAGAAACTACAAATGATAATTACTCTATTGCATGGGGTAGGTTAGAAAAAAGATACAACAATAAAAGGCGTATAGTTAACAATCATGTACAAACTATACTAGACATAGCAAATACAACACGCGAATCCTATCAATCCCTAAGAAACTTGATAAACACCACACAAAATCATTTAGATTGTTTAAAAACGTTCGCTGTGCCGGTAGATAGCTGGGACGCACTTCTCATTCCCATTCTTGTATCCAAGTTAGATTCTCAAACCAATAAAGAATGGGAAGCAAAATTGAACAAAGAAAATGATACTAAAGACAGGATTCCCACAATTGATGAATTTTTAGATTTTTTGAGTGTCAAACAAAGCACACTTGAAACCACACACAATCGCATTGCAAATAAGAGTGATCAAATTAATAAGGTTAACAAATATACACGCGACGTCAAAACATTAGCAGCAATTACGGTTTTTTGCGATTATTGTCAACAGGGACATTTGCTCCAACATTGTGAAGAGTTTTTGAAATTAAGTACTACGGATAGGAATAGTAAAATACGCGAATTAAAACTTTGCATAAATTGTTTTCGCAAAGGGCATTTCGTTCAAAATTGTCATTCTAATAATTCGTGTAGGACAGTCTTGTGCAGTATCTTACCGTAAAGTAACGCGATACCGGTATCGCGATACTTTTTGCAGTATCTTAGTATCGCGTACGGTACATTTTTTATATGTTACCGTTATCTTATCTTCAGATAGAATTTTTTAGTATCTTTAACATTTTTGAGATACTTTTCAGATACTTTTAGATAAATATTTGTTTCAGTGCTAAAACTTTTTTTAAATTATTATATATTCTTACCATGTGGCTGTAAGGGTTTAAAATTCCCTAAAATTTGCAAATCCTAAAGCAGGCTCTAAAAGTTTTACAACTTAAGCAGCTTAAGTCGGACACAGAGAGCCAGACAGGCTCCTGGTTTTACAGCTGCAGCTGCAACAAATGTTTTGTGTTTTTTTAAGTATCTAAAAAGTATCTTAAAAGTATCTAGATACTTTTAAAACGTATCTTGTATCTTTGTCAGGTACCGGTTGTTAAAAGTATCTTATCGTTGAAAAAGATACTTTTTTATGCAGAGTATCTTATCTTACCTTCAGGTACTTTTTTTTCGGTATCTTTACAACACTGGTGTAGGAAATGCAAAAAACGGCACCACACCTTGTTACACATGCAGACAAGTCAAGCTGAACAAAAGGAAGAACAAACAGTTGTTAACTGTATTAATAATGAACTTTCTCCATCACAAGTATTATTATCTACGGCAAGGATTTTAGCTATTGACAAGCTATCGCAGCCTCAAGAAATTCGAGTCTTGTTGGACTCAGCTTCACAATCCAATTTTATTACCACAAGTCTATGCAAGCAACTCAAATTAAAGCCAGAACGAATCAACATAAGCGTTAAGGGAATAAATAATGGCAGTTCAGTGATCAATCAACGCGTAAATGTTAGTATTCAATCCAAACATAATAACTTCAGAACAGTCCTTACATGCTTGATCATTCCTGAGATAACGCCGAATTTACCTGCTCAATCATTACGGTTGAAACATTTAAGGTACCTCCTCACATTAAGCTAGCCGACTCAACCTTTTGGAAATCAGGGCCGATAGATATGTTAATAGGGGCTAATTTATTTTACGAGTTACTATGTGTAGGACAAATCAAGGAAAAGAACTCGCCTGTCTTACAGAAAACAAAGCTAGGATGGGTTGTTTCAGGTAGTTGTTCACAATCAAATTCAACGGAAGGGAATGTTCAATCGGTTACTTATCTCACACTGAATGAATTACATAAGTCGGTAGAAAAATTCTGGAATGCGGATGAATTTGAGTCAAAGGAAAGAAAGTTATCAATCGAAGAGCAGTATTGTGAAGAAAACTTCAAGGCCACAACAACTCGTGACCCTATCGGGAAATTCATAGTTAGAATTCCACTGCGAAAGAATCTCGATCAATTAGGTGATTCGACAGCTATAGCCAAATCTAGATTCTATGCAATCGAAAGGCGGTTGAATAGAAATGTTTCGCTTAAACAGCAATACACAACTTTTATGAATGACTATATAGCTCTACATCACATGACAAAAATTGAAAATGCAACTGAAGCTGGGTTTTATCTCCCGCATCATCCTGTAATCAACAATATGAGTAAAACAACCAAGTTACGTGTAGTTTTCGATGGCTCGTGTAATTTAGACGACGGGTTATCAATTAATGAAACGCAGTGTGTAGGTCCCACAATTCAAGAAGAACTAGTTTCAATAATAGCGAGATTTCGAACGTACACCTATGTAATAACAGCGGATATAACAAAAATGTATCGTCAGGTTTGGGTTCATGCTAGTGATAGGAAATATCAACGAATATTCTGGCGTGCTGATATCAACGATGACTTGCAGTCATACGAATTAAATACTGTGACTTATGGTACCTCTGCGGCACCTTATTTAGCTATCCGTGCATTAATACAACTAGCAGTAGATAATGAAAGAACACACCCGACAGAAGCTCGCGTAATTAGGCATGATTTCTATGTAGATGATCTGTTGACAGGATCAGATTCAGTTGAGGAATTAAGAAACATAAAGGGCACGGTGAGAAATATTCTAAATACAGGCGGATTTGATCTACGCAAATGGGTAAGCAATGTCAACGAACTGAGTGATGAACAGATAGAAAGAGGTAGTTCAGTTCCACTTACAGAGAAAATTCACAAAACGTTAGGCATTTATTGGAACTCGAACACAGATACATTTTCCTATTCAACAATGCAACTCAAGACACCAACTCAAATAACAAAGCGCACTATTTTAGCTGCTACATCACAGTTATTCGACCCGTTAGGTTTACTCTCACCAATTATTATGCTTGCAAGGCTGATGATCCAAGATCTGTGGAAAAGTAACGTAGACTGGGATGAAACAATTCCTCGCGATATTTACTCACGTTGGTTGATATTTCGAGATCAACTAAAAGCTATAAATAAAATTCAGATCCCACGTCATGCTATCTTACACCAAAGCCAAACAATTGAATTACATGCATTTTCTGATGCTTCAGAACGCGGTTATGGCGCGTGTCTATATCTACGATCAACAAACACAATTGGGGAAACCAAAGTATGTTTATTAGCTGCGAAATCGAGAGTAGCGCCAACAAAATTTGTAACATTACCACGCCTAGAGTTGTGTGCAGCAGTCCTTTCGGCTCAATTGGTAAGCAAATTTAAACCTTCTCTAAACATTTCAATTACAAGGGAATACTTTTGGTGTGATTCACAAGTAGTATTGGGATGGATCAACTCAAATGCAAATAACTACAATACCTATGTTGCAAACAGAATCACTGAAATACAATCGTTAACGATTAAAGAAAATTGGTATTATGTAAAGTCAAAAGAAAACCCTGCGGACTTAATATCACGTGGTGTACTACCAAACTGCTTAACTAATCTAAGTTTATGGTGGCAGGGACCTTTTTGGTTATTAGAACCAATACAAAACCAGATCACATGTAATGATGTTGACGCACAATTTGACTTACCAGAACAGAAGAAAAATATTCAGGTATTTGCAATCACAACACGTGATGATCCATTTTTAATCAAAAACCATTCATCATTATCTAAACTGGTGCGAATTGTGGCATACATATTACGATTTACTCAGAATTGTTCGATAAAGTCAAAGGAACGAAACAAGGGAAGTTTAACAACAATTGAACAAGAAGAGGCATTGATACAACTAGTAAAAATAGCCCAAAGAGAAGTTTTTGCTGAAGAACTATCCAACTTAATGAACAAGGTTCCCATAGGTAATAAAAGCAAAATCTTATCACTCTCGCCCTTCATAGATTCATTAGGACTTTTAAGAGTGGGGGGTAGAATTCAACTTTCAGAGTTCGCGTATGATAAAAGGCATCCTATCCTCCTCCCAAAAAATCATCATTTAACAATTTTGATTTTCCGCAATGAACACATATCTCTCTTACATGGAGGAGCAAAGATTCTGTTGAATACAGTTCGAGAAAAATTTTGGGCAATCAACGGGTTAAATATAGCAAAAAAGACGGTTCGTGAATGCGTGAAATGTGTGAGGTTTCAAAGGCAAGTAAATGATCAGTTAATGGGAAACCTGCCTCGCGAAAGATTATTAGCAATGCATCCATTCCATTCAACTGGCTTGGATTACGGCGGCCCATTCCTTATAAAGGATAGGAAAGGAAGGGGAAGCAAGGTCTCAAAGGCATATTTATGTTTATTCATATGTTTTAGCACAAAATCAATTCATTTGGAACTAGTAAGTGAACTTTCTACTACAGCATTTTTGGCGACGTTACGTCGGTTCATAGCACGTAGAGGAAAACCGTTACACATTTTTAGTGATAACGGAACCAATTTCGTAGGAGCTAACCGTGAGTTAGAGAGATTAGGGAATTTCTTGCAAAATCAGTCTAGCGATATTCAGACAAACAGTAGCAAACTAGGTATTCAGTGGCATTTCATTCCCCCTTATGCCCCAAATTTCGGTGGGCTCTGGGAGGCCGGCATAAAAAGCACAAAACATTATTTAAAAAGGGTTTTAAACGAAACTTCTTTAACGTATGAAGAATTCAGTACTTTGTTATGTCAAATCGAATCCATTCTTAATTCAAGACCCCTTACCCCTCTCACGTCTGATCCCTCCGACATAGAAGCACTAACACCAGCACATTTTTTAATCGGAAGACAATTTACAACCATTCCGGATCCGAATGTACGAGATATTTCAATGACACGTTTAAATCGATTTGAGCTCGTACAAAAGGTGACTCAAAACTTCTGGGATCACTGGTCAAAACACTACATCGCTGAATTACAACAACGTCAACGTTGGAAAAGATCATCTCCTCCACTTCAAATTGGCACAATGGTTCTAGTAAAACAAGACCTCCATCCCGATGGCAACTCGGCAGAATCATTGAAGTTCACCCAGGAAGAGACAAGCTGGTACGAGTTGTGACAGTGAAGTGCGCCTCTGGCGATATAAAAAGGTCTGTGTCAAAAATCGTTGTGCTGCCAGTAAGTGCAAGTGAATAAACTGCAATTTGACAATTATTTGTTTTCGTTTTCATGTTTTATTAAATATGTATTTGTTTTCGTTTTCATGTTTTATTAAATATGTATTTGTTTTGAAATGATATTTCAAGGCGGGCGGCATGTATGATTTTAAATATTCCCGCCTAGGTTTGTAGCATGCGGCTGCGTCCGCAGGTGCCCGCTTAAGGGCAGTGTGTTTCTGGACATGGTTGAGTAAACATGTATTAAAAGTAAGAAAAGAAGTTTTATTATTCAACTATCAAGGGGACACCTCGCATACGGCATTTTATACAAACAATTAGGAAGCAGGTAGAGGCCTTTACAAGCCGACGTACCCAACAACCGAAATTCTTGTTATACGGCCCTAAAAATATTTCTCGGTGACAGCAGGCAGTCAGGCGCGTCTTCAATCAGGGGACTCACTCCTGAAGGAAAAAAATGGTCGCGTTTAGTATTTCGCTGTCTGGCTGGAAAGCTAATAGGGGGTCAACTTGGGACAATCTAACAATGGAGGCTGAAGCCTAAAATTAGAAATATCTCACATTCAATTGCAAAGCAGAGTAAATTGGGGATGATTTAGGTCCAGGAAATACAACTTCTTAATATAATGAACGACTGGTAAAATTTAATCTGAGGTGTTTTAATGCAATTTAAGTTACTGCAATTTATTTCGGTGTGTAGTCCCGGGTGGGCCAAGTGGGACAAATCTAGGTCTCGGTATCCTTAACTTCCACAAGTAAAGGAAAAACGATCTAAAACTATAATCTCCTTTAATCTCTTTTAATTTCATCTAAATTAATCTCCCTTAATTTAATTTAGAGCGTAGATCCGGGTAAGCCAAATTAGAACCCGCAAAAGCCGCGTTTAGTGTGGTTTTGAGTAGTTAAAACTGGAAACGGGGGCGAAAAAAGATAAGTTAACAATCGAGGTTAAAGAAAAATTCAGAATATTTCACATTTAACAGTATAGCAGAATATAGTAGGGATAACTATAGCTTTATTGATATTAGGAAAAATTTTGTTCACAATTAGCGGCAAGTAGAGTTCGTTAGGAGTAGTTTAGGGGCAATTTAGGTCTAACATCACGGGCGGGGGTCAAGTGGAACTGGTAATTAGTGAAGGGGAGAAAAATATACACACGGCCGTGCCTGTTATGACTTCCATCACCATATTCAGATCAGCAGTCAACAAAATTATATGGTCCAATGTGATGATAGCCAATATCCACAGAGGATAGGCACCTTAAGAAGAAGAAGACGGATAGTTGTATGGAGACGCAACAATCACTCAATATATTTCGGAAGGGCACAGAGGGTGAGACGGTTAGGCCATATAGAGCGTTTAGAAGACAGCAGGCACACCAAGGCAGTACTGAAAGCCAACCCACAAAACACAAGAAGGAAAGGGCGAACAAGAAATAGATGGATAGAGGCAGTGAAAGCAGACCTAAGAGATAAAGGGATAACAGAGTGGAGAGAGCTAGCAAAGGACCGGAAGGAGTGGAGGAGAATTGTCCAGCAATGGGCCTGAAGGGCCTGTGAACGCGCTATATATTTATAATGGAACTTGTAAGATGACATTTTTAAAATCTATTATATGAATTAATTAACAGAATTATATTTCTGTATTCTTTCTTCTATTCGTTGTTTGCAAAGACATTTTGCCCCAAACAATGGACTTACTTTTTGTTTGAGTGTAATACACGGAACCACACTGATTACTCTGTCTATCAAATTTCTATAATGCACAAACGGGAATAAAAAAGTATATAAAATTGGACAAATAAAGTTTGAAACACGGATAAAAATTAATAATAAATTGAATGGAAGGAAGAAGTCAGAAAAATGTGATTTTGAGAAAAATAACGAGAATGTTGAAATACATCTTAAAAGGAAGGGCAAAAATTCTGGTTTATTTACAAATTTGTACATCAGAAGGTTTGGTTCGGTTCGGCAAGTCGCAAAATTTAAGGATAGGATATACCCTAAACTTTGCAGTAGAAAAATATATTTTTTTGCTCTTAAATGGGGTGCGCTAACTAGTATATCACACCACATAGAAAGTATTACAGCTTGTCGGTGGGAGCTGCGCGGCGCGAGAAAAAGTGGGCAGTTGGTATTCGGTAAACTCAGTAAAAGAAACGCGAGTACGCTTCCCTGCTTTAATTTTAGATTGAAACTCCATTGCTAGCACTATTCACTGGAGCTCCAGGCCTCCCCCACTAATTTCGTGGTAGTGTGCAATGTTCACTCACATGCAAGGTTAAATCTGACAATCTGTACTACTACTCACCTTGAACTACTACGTAAACAAAATTTTCATGTAATTTAATTGGATCAAAAAATTGGTTTTTGGTACGAAGTTGGGTAATTATCAATTAAATTAATTTATATGCGGTGGCAACCGAGGTGTGAATATACTTTGGTTGAATGGCCTCCTTAGAAGCTTTCCGAACTGTGTATTTAACTGTAATGAACAATATAGTTTGAAAATTGTTGATTTACATATTACGTAGTAGCAATGGCAAGTGATTCATCTAATCCCGACGTGCAGTTGTCGCCCCCCTACAAAAAGACCCAAATGATTCTGAACGCTTACAAATTAGAATTACAATCTAATCCAACAATTTCATTGTCTGAAATAGTGACAAGTTCTGCCCGGATTACAGGAGTAAGCGAAAGATCTGTGTATCATGTAATATCGGAATATAAGCGGAATAACAAGACCTTATCATCGCCAAAAAAAGTTAAACTGCATAAAAAACTTTCAGACGGCACTGACGATTTTGATCAAAATGCAACTCGTAAAAAAGGACATGAATTCTTTTTCCGCAATAAGTTACCCACTATAGACAAAGTGCTACACGTTGTTAACGAAGACAACGACTTGTCGAATTTTGAAAGGACAACATTTTACAAAATTTTTTAAAATTAAATTTTAAATTTGTTAAACGCGGTCAGGACAGCATGCTAATGGACAAGGATGAAATAGTTTTGTGAAGGAGAAAATACTTGCGGACGATAAAAACGTATCGACAAGAAGGTAGAAAAGTGTATTACTTGGACGAAAAATAAAATATGGAAAGATGAATCCGTAACATCGTCAAGACAAGCGATTGTCCCTTGGTCTTAAAAATCCGTCGGGCAAAGGAAAGAGGTTAATTATTACACACATCAGTAGTGACACGGGATTTGTTAATGGCGGTCTGTGAGTTTTTGGATCCAAAACAACGGGAGATTACCAAGAAGATATGAACTCAGAAAAGTTTGAGGAGTGGTTTTCAAAAATTATTTTGCTACTGGATAATATGTCATAGTACTTGATAATGCTTCATACCACTCTCGAAGGCAAGAGAAAACTCCAACAACATCCTGGACAAAGCCTTCAATTAAGTAATGGTTGTCTTCCAAAAGTATTGCTTTTGAAGACAATATGTTGAAAAGTGAACTGTTGCACATAGTAAAACAATACAAGCCTAATTATAATTGCTATGTTGTCGACGAAATGGCGAAAACACAAAATAAAACTGGGTTTAGACTTCCGCCGTATCATTGTGAGCTCAACCCAACAGAATTAATTTGGGGTCAAGACGAAGGTAACGCGGCGGCAACAAATACCACCTTCATATTTCCAGATGTCAGAAATTTTCTTCTGGAAGGTACTAATCAAATTAGTGCTGAGAAGTGGTTAAACTGTGTGCAACACGTAATTAACGTGTCGAAAAAAATATGTGGGAACTGGATAATACAAGGTGACGCAATGAAACGGGACGATTTGGGAACGCCACTGCAGAAAAAGTAGAGGGGAAGCGGGCTTGGGCCGTAAACGTTGTGAATCTAGAGAGTGGGAAGTTAGTTGTCATGGATGTCGGGTGAACAACGCGCATTTGCCGTCAAAGCGTATTACCAAAATGGGGAAAGTTTCGTCCGTACTAGACGAGCGTTTCGTTTACACTACCGTTTACCGCCTCGCGCTCGTGTACCGTCTAACAACGCTATTGGGTTAGGAACATTGAAAGCAATGGTTCAACAACACAAAAAAGAGGTGGCAGTGCCAGAACTGCGCGCATTCCAGAGAATATTCAAGCGGTACGTACATAGTTCATTGGAAGAGAGTCCACGAAGATCAGTTCGATGACGAAGCTTAACTCTCGGATTAACCTACAGCACCACGAGAAGAATTTTGCATAAAGACCTTCATTACCATTCATATAAAATTCAGATTGTGCAATCTCTCAACATTCGAGATTACGCTACTCGATTAAGGTTTTGTGAACAGACGTTAGAGCGCATCAATGAAAACGATAACGTGCTGCATAATCTTTGGATGAGTGATGAAGCCCACTTTCATCTTAGTGGCTTCGTCAACAAACAAAATTTTCGTTATTGGTCGGACAATAACCTACAGGAATTACTCGAAAGACCCCTACAGTCAGAGAAAGTAACCGTGTGGTGTGCGGTTTCTTCGTTAGGGATAATCGGCGCTTATTTTTTTTTGAGAACGAAGCTGGGAACGCAGTAACCGTGAACTCTGATCGTTACGACAATATGTTGAACAATTTTTTTCTTCCTGCAATCGAGAACTACAGAAATGAAATAACGATTTTCCAACAAGATGGTGCGACATGCCACACAGCACGAGTGTCAATGGGTTTACTAAGACAGGCGTTCCCTGGTCGTCTTATGAGGAAGAACGGAGATATTCCCTGGCCACCTCGTTCTCCTGACTTTTTCCCTTGGGGTTCCTAAAAACAAAAGTGTTTCAAAGTAACCCCCCAAGGACTATCCAGGCAATAAAGAAAGGATTCGACGTGAAGTGGCCGCAATACCGCTAGAAATACTGCGCAATGTTATGGGCAGCTTTGCAACGAGGCTGCAAGAATGTGTGCGACAAAATGGAGGCCACCTTTCGGACATTATTTTTAAAAAATGAACGATCGTGCACTTCACAATATTTCCATTCGTGTAGATTATGTTTTCATCAATACATTTTACAAAAGATGGTTTTTTTAATGTTTTCTGATTTTTTGAAATCGTCCTGTTTCATTGGCTCACCTTGTATCATTGAAGTGGCGGTGGAACCCATCATTATAAACATTTGTGTAGTTAGTTTATCTATATACAGTTTTCAGTAATGTAAGTATATTTATTTTAACGCTTTAACACTAGTTTGTATACGCACAAGTCGCGATCGTGCAAAAAAGCTTCCGCTGCGTTCACGTGTATGTGTTTATGACTACTGACTAGACTCCCTGAATACGGTATTATACTACTATTTCTCGGACTGTACTGATATTGCAAGCGAGCAGTTCAAGTTTAGAACAAGCTCCGTGTCCGTTGTGCGCAATTGGCGGACACGGTTTTAGTTAGGTGAAGCTGTAGCACAGAAAACAAAAAACACAGGAAGCAGCACATTTAGTTATTTCAATTTTGATGAAAAATTAACGAAAATCAACCAAAAAAAAATTCAAAAACGACTAATTCAACATAAACATTGCCCTCCACCACTACCAAGCTTGTAAAATAAAATCATCAACATACCCGGTTCATCATCTCCGAACGACAGTTGCCGCGAAACGTTCTCTCTGTACGACGTGGCCAACGCTCTAGACGAATATTTAAAGCTATTTGCCTTCTTAATTAACGAACTTTTCCTGGTCAACTGCGTCTGCCAGATGCAAGCACACGGTTTCGCGTCTCCCCACGCCTGGATGCAGTCATCCTCGCTGTTTACGTTTGTGCTAACCGAACTGTTACTCAAACTATTGAGGATGCACTCCAACAGACACCTCACTTGCTTGTTCTTTGACGTGGACTTTTTTTGAACGAACGCCGTCTGGCGGTAACCGCCGCTTTCGTCGTCCGATGAGAAATAATCAAAATGCTTGCTGCAACTGTCAAGCCAATGTTCGAGCGTGTTTCTCATGTAATCGTACTCGTCCTCTAACACCAAGAACTCTTTTAGTTTGCTGCTGATGAGGCACCCTAACCGGCAATGCACCAAATGGAAATCGACACTAATAAACCGGCTGTCGTCCATAAAACTCGCCATTAACGTTTCCAGCTGCTTAATTTCCGTTTCTAACCGCACCGTGGTGTTACCGTAGTCCGTTTCTAGTAAATGCAGGATATCATTCGATATGCGATGGGCGAAAACTTGGCAGGATTTTTCTACGCACAGGAATGGGTTCAGATCGGGTTTGAACAGCTGCGCTTCCGAGAGCGCATCACGAGTGCTTTCCGGCGGAGCAGAAGCAATAGTGATTAAATTTGGTTTTGTGTGATTGTACTTCTTCGTGCCACTGTTATCGGATAAATTGCAAGCTTCTAAATTCTTACATAGATCGGAGATCGGGCTCAGCACGCTGTCTTGGCTAACATCTTTGGATCGCGCTTTTGGACTATTACTAATCAGGTCACTTTCGGAGCTGCTTGTGTACTGAGGGCTGCTCGAACAACTGTATTCGGAATTGAAGCGCTCGGTTAAATAATTCTCCAACTGTTGCAAACCTTCTGGTGAAGATAAGTCAACAAAGTTGTTCAAAAACGGCCAGTACTCCCGCCAGCCCACTTCGAACTTCGATGCAAGAGTTTTGCCCAGTCTTTCCAGGCCCTTGTCGAGGTCCTTGAATTTTAGAGCCGCCGCAGTGTCCATTGAAGTGCTTTGCGACTTTTTGGCAGACGGCGAATCGACCTTTAGCGAGCGTGGTGGCGTTTTCCATATTCTGCGGAATTTATCGGCGCCTTCTTTGTTCATAGGTCCGGCGTAAGCGTGAATTTCCATTCGCGGATGTAAAATATCCTTATTGAAATTCTGAAATAGAATAAGGTATTTTCGTAAGCTGTTAAAATTAGGTAGGTATGGGGTCATCTTTTCGAGCTTAGACCGCGCCGTCGTAGAATTGATCGATGCCGACGTTTCGCTAACCGTTGCGGGTAGTATTATCAAAGCGTAATCTTTTTACACTTTCTTAATACTACCTGAAATGGTTAGCGACACGTTAATATCAATTAGTTCTACGACGACGCGTCGAAGCCCCAAGAAATGAATTCATTAGACACAAACTGCGGAAGTCTGAAACTTTACATTAAGTAGGTATGTTAGTTAATTGCAAAGAATGAAAAATATAGAACAAGACGTTTTTATCAATCTTTTGTGGCTATCCATTTCATAACATTTTGTTTCTGATTTCCAAAGTTTTTAAGTTTTTTGTAAGTTATTTTGGTTTTGATTTAATTGTTTATCAATACTTTTGTGTATGGATTATCAGTGACGTACAGTTAGTATAAACAGGGGGTGTGCTGTATGTTTTCTACAAAATTAACAAAAAAGGAACGGCTCTATCACCCTATCACTGCTGGTGATTGTTATACAGTACAGGGCGACATATGGGAAACGGACGTTTTTGAAATGAAATTGTCACTCTGGCGATGTTTTCTGGTGTTCTCCCACTTCTTCTAAGACCTGGTGGTTTTTTCTTTGTAATGTTTCCTCTTAGTCTAAAACCTTCAACCTACGGCAGGATCTTATTGCGGCTTTGAACTGCGCCATTCCGACCGATATTAAAATGGCGACGAAAGATCGGCTGTGTGGCAATGACAGACCCACCATTTAGAACAAACGTATAGTACGCGAACACGCGTTGCTCTATCGTCCTCTATTCCATTGTAACTAAAACGTTGGCCACCTCGAAGCGAACGTCCCCAACCGCATCTCGCTACCACCACTTACAGCTGTATACTAGCCATTCTAAAAAAGCCCGTTTCCCATATGTCACCCTGTACAATGGTTATCTGTTTTTTCTAAACTTAATCCAACAGTTAGTCCAAGGGCCTGAAATGGATACACAATTAATTTATAAAATGCAACAACAACTAATAGGGGGATAGTTAAATTAAGAGCATTTTTTTAAATGTAGCAAATAGTTCGAATTTTATATACAGGAGGGCTCTCGCGACATTTAATTCTGTTTTGAGATGGGGCCTCAATTTGTTGCAGTATTTATAACATATACTTATTAATTTAGAAGTTAGTAAACTCAAGTTACCCTTAGTCTGCGTGCACGTCACATCTTACTACGTTTACACAGCGAAAAATGAAGGTATACATCCATAAATTTTAAACTGTGTGTCACATAACACGCAAAACACGAATTCGTTTTCAGAGCGACACGTGAACATAAAAAATAAGGCGCGAACGCGAAGGAAACAAAATCCCCAGTTTTTATGAAGTTTCGAATTTTACACAGAAAGTATGAAATATTAAAAATCAAAAACATAACTGTTACATCTACGTTATACGACCTTATGAATAAACATATTTTACTCAGTAATTTAACAAAAAAAAACAGAATTTTTGTTTTTTAGAATTGACACGATCAATATTAAATAACAAGTAATTGATGACGTGCACGCAGACTAAGAGCAACCTGACTTAAGTATATAATGTCTATGCCCCATAAAAATTTACTACCCCACTTTTAATAATCCCTGTTTATGACGCTTTGGTTTTGGTTCAAATAGTAATTTTATTTATAAAATAGTCATATTTCTATGTAATCTATCGGCAATAAAAAACTGTTTTCTAGATTTATAACGGTTTTTGCAACTATTGCAAATCTGAATAGGTATTAAATTTTAAAACACATAAAACAGCAGTTCTGGAAGAATTTTCATTTAAAAACTAAAATATTTTTTTCGTCTAAAATTCAGTATTCAGAAATCATAGGATACTAGAAGTAAAAACTTCTTCATTACGAGATTTTAATTCAAAAGACCGCGTTATCAGTTTTGGTAACAGAAAATGGTCATAACCTTAAAGATTATTGAGAGTGTGATGGTACAGTTTTCTAAGGGCTGTATGACACGGCACAGAATTTTGTATACAATTTTGTTCAAAATTTTGAACAAAATTCTGCAAAATATGTATTACACGGACCAGAAATTTGTACAAAATTCTGTCTGTGAGCATGCGCAAATAGGTGTGAATTACGGTGACATCTGTGAGAAAACTGTAAAAATAATCATGTAACTGTCGATAAAGTAGAATTCTAACAAGAGTTTAATAATAATAATTGTTTACTTTTGTTTACATAACCTCGAATGTTGGATACTTTTCGTGGCTTGTGTTAATTTTGCGTTATCGGAATTTTTTTTGTTTATAAGTTATGTATATTAAGTTTGTGTAGAATGGATAGCGTTGAGAGATGTTAGGTGGATTTGACTTTGTTTCTGAACAAAATTCTGTAGACTTCAGAGCACGAACTACAGAATTTTGTACAAAATTTTGCTGTATGACACGGCACAGAATTGTGTAAAAAACACTTTAAACAAAATAATATAAAGTAGAATTCTAACAAGAATTTATAATAGTAGGTTAATGCATGACTTCGTAGCGCTTTTATTTATTTATTTTACATGAACGCACGACAAAGCAAACAAGCTGCAGCAATAAAGAACGCGAGCGAGATAAGAGAAAGTGCGTGGAGTGTCGGCACGGCGGGGTAAACGTATTCTTCTCTGCCCTCTGTGATTGTCAATAAGCACTAAAAATTGCTCGTTTGCGCATCGATGCGACGCCGACTTTGTACACCATTCTGTAGGTTTTAGAATATAACTCTACAGAATTTTCTACAAAATTTTGCTGTATAACACGGCATATAATTTTGTACAAAATTCTGTGCCGTGTCAAACAGGCCTAAGCTATATAAATAATGCAACAAATTGAGGAACCATTCAAATGTGTTTTTACTCGATACCTCTAGTCATTAAAAGTTTTAGGGTTGGTAGTGGTGGAGGCTAAGGGGATGAAGTAGAGTAGATGACTAACATGGCAGAAGATGTTCCCCTTCAAACAATTGTTGACCTGTCTCGCAGATTCTTTCATATTTGATCATTAACAGAATGATATTCAGGTTGGACTGTTTTAGTTGAGACACTGTGCATATACATTAGGGTGGCTCTTATATGGCATTTTTTTTAATTTTTGATAATTTTTTTTGGGCTACCCTCCAATTTGGTTCCATTCCATTCAAAACTTTGGCTCAATCGGGTAAGGGCAACTGGTGCCCCTGGGCCTTTAAAATCGGAAAATCCATAATAAGGAAAATCATCAAATTTTTTACTCAACTGACCAACCTGCCGAGTTGATGATGTCAAGGTCAAGTAGCAGGTAATAATTCAGAGTTATCCCATTTCAAGGAATTTCCAGGAACATCAACTGATAACACTCAAACCTTTCATCGCCACAAGTAAAAAAGAAAAGAGGACGTCAAGCAATAATGACTCCTAAGCTTGCTGCAGCCATGGATAAATGTAAGATTAGTGAGAGGGAAGCAGTTCGCTAATAGCTACTATCGAAGCGCTAGGTCAAGCAGCCGAAGATTTTGCAGTCAACAGGTCTTCTATTCACAGTTTCTGAAAGAAACTCCGCGCAAAAAAGGCTATTGAAATTTAGAATCAATTTAGAGATTCGAAATTGCTGTCTGCTACCGTGCATTGGGATGGTAAATTACTTTCACCATTGACAGGTAAAGAAACGGTCGAGAGGCTTCCTGTGATTCTTTCAAATGATGGTATTGAGCA
>JABXWE010026280.1:0-17015 GCA_014611495.1 Limonius californicus
TACTTGCGTATTCATCGAAATTTTTCTACAGCCACAAAAATGCTTACATACACTGTGTCTATAAAGTAACCCCCCCCCCAACTAATTTTTGAACGACTTGATATTTTACCACAAAATTTGGTGTGCTTTAATGGGAAGTTAAATATTATTTTTTAGCCCATGATTAAATTTTCTATCATTTAAAATGGCGGCTGGGCGCCATTTTGAATTTTTATTTTAAATAGAAAGGGGGGTCGAGTGACACCTCATTTGAAAGGTCTTTTAATTCTGCGTCTGATCCTAGAGTTTCAAAGAAAAATATTCAGCCAGCACAAAATTACAAATGTTTGAAGATAAAGAAGTCTATTTAAAAATACTAAGAATTACAGCAAAAAGAAATTAACTTAAGTGTTCAAAATGTTCACCATTCACTTCTTGGCACCTAAAAAGTCGGTTATGAAATTCCTGCCTTACATTTTCATAAGTTTCTGGAGTGATATTTCTGCAAACTTCTGTCCAGTTCTTCAATTGTTTCTGGACGGGTTCTGTACACTTTTGATTTCAGATATCCCCATAGAAAAAAATCTAAGGGGGTTAAATCTGGGGACTGAGCCGGCCATTCCACAGGCCCCCGCCTACCAATCCATTTTCCAGGAAAATGTCCGATGAGGAAGTCAGAAACAGGCATTTTTAGACGAAATAATGAACTAAATTTACAATAACGTAGATATTTTTAAGTGAAAATGCCAACCGAATTTACACTTGACAGTTGTAGTTAAGATTAGCTTATAAATGACAACAAACAGCAAAAAAACAAATGTAAAAGTGGACTACCTACTTGATAAAAAAATTCAGAAACAATTGAAGAACTGGAGCAACGCATTACAGAAGTTTGCAGAAATATCACTCCAGAAACTTATGAAAATGTAAGGCAGGAATTTCATAACCGACTTTTTATGTGCCAAGAAGTGAATTGTGAACATTTTGAACACTTAAGTTCATTTCTTTTTGCTGTAATTCTTAGCTTTTTTAAATAGACTTCTTTATCTTCAAACATTTGTAATTTTGTGCTGGCTAAATATTTTTCTCTGAAACTCTAGGATCAGACGCAGAATTAAAAGACCTTTCAAATGAGGTGTCACTCGACCCCCCTTTCTATTTAAAATAAAAATTCAAAATGGCGCCCAGCCGCCATTTTAAACGAGAGAAAATTTAATCATGGGCTAAAAAATAATATTTAATTTCCCATTAAAGCACACCAAATATTGTGGTAAAATATCAAGTCGTTCAAAAATTAGTTGGGGGGGGGGGTTACTTTATAGACACAGTGTATATATACCCTTTGAAATGATGCTCTAAATAAGTAACGGCATAAATTCACATTTTTTCCACTTTGCGAATTTCGCTATAATAACGAGATCCTTATGCTTCTTATGCTCTGATATTGAACTAAATTGTGTATCTAATATTGGCTCTTCAACAGCGACGTAGATATAAAGGATTTTTTGTTTAGAGTGGTAGACATTGTTGTCTCCTTAGAAAACAAACTTTTAAAAACAATGGCAAAAACTTTTCCATTCAAGTGGCTTCTGCAAAGACAGTTAGTTATATGATACTTTCACTCTCCGAGAAGTATTTGACAAATAAAGAATTAAATTCTAATGATCATTGGATTGGGAAGCATGCTGTCGAGCGCTTTGTTTAATGTAGAGTGCACGCTGCTTATTGAAATCACGCATAATGTTATCATTCGGGTAATGTTATCACTTTCGCGAAGAACGGACCGGACGTATACGACTACATAGGAAAACATGGTTTATAATAATCATCATTTCGATTTATGTTATCCATTTTTTCGTATGGTTGTTTTCGATCATGTGCAATAAGCTTGCTTGCAAGTATCTTTTTGCTTATAGTTTCAAACTCGAGTTGTACCAGACCTCTCCTTCTCTCGTAAGTTAACAGCCTGCAGGGTAGTTGGCAGCAGCTAACTCAGTTCTATTTTAACCCTGTTCAATGACCGGCGTAAAAAAGAGACGTGAGCCAGATGATGGCCAGAAAGTGAAAGAACTTGTGAAGAAACCAAAAAGGAAAAGAACCTTTTGTTACCATGATTTCACCATTTATTATTATTATCAATCGGTTATTGTTATTCAAACCCCGAGTAGCGATGTGATTCCATTAAGCGACGTGCACTGTATATGCGAGGCCTTGTTTCCTGACTTATTGTATTAAAATGCTGTGTTTCGACATTCTACAGTACACAGCTAAGTAATTCTTTATTGATAGTATTGACCTTGATGCACATTTTTACTTAGCCGGTTATTGTGCATACAATACATGTTTTCATTTCTATAATAGTTCAATTCAACAGTTATCGCTGTTTTCCTAAACGTGTTCTACACTTACTAATTTTTCGGCTAGTGTATTCTTAAATGAAAATATACGGGCCAATATATTTGTTAGCCTCATCCACTGTTTACGCATTGTAGAATAAAATTCGATAAATTATAGTAATAGTAACAACATCGCCGTACTGAACTCTATTTTTCCTTTGTCATATGAAAAAATTCGAATTTTAAATGTTCACCACGGAAATATCGCTTTCGGACGTATGGAAACCCAGGCATTCGGGCGCGGCCGTTAGGGCGCCGCCGCTAGGCCTCTAGACACAAGGGCGCGAAGACACTAGGGCGCCGGCCGTTAGGGCGCAGAGACACTGAGGCGCGAAGACATTAAGGCGCGAGCCATTAGGGCGCGGGACACTAGGGCGCGAGACTCGGTTTTATAACTTTGTTACTCCCCTGTATTTTAATTTTAAATTTTAAGATAATAATATTAATTTAACGGCTGTAGAAATTCTAGGAAGAAGTTTTAAAGTAGATGAATGTTTGATTATATATGTATATTGCTATGTAATATGGTAGAAATAATTATTTAAACATAAATAAATTTATAAATTAACCTTCACGTTGGATGCGCCCATAATACAAATTAAATCAATTATATACCCAACAAAGAAATTAAATTTTACTTTACATCGGCATATCTTTTATAATAAAATCTTGATAATCGTGGCTTCCAGACATCGATCACCGCATTTCTGGGCCGTTGACAAAGTGATTCCTACAGCTTCCCTCACAATTAATGCTGGTATCCAGTATAGAACACTTCAATTACTTTTGTATAATTGACTCAAGTAAAACAGGTAAGTAACTTTATTATAATAATCCATTATAAATCACTTTTTATCGATTTTAAATTGATATTCTTTTTCAGGAACCTTTTTAGTAAATTAAACACTTTCAAAGAATGAAATCAGGTGCGTTTTATTATTATTTTTAATAAAACAACAAGCACATCACATAAATAAACTTTTCAATTAGATGAACATCGTTGGAAATAAACTTAGCCTCAGAATAAAATGTAAACAAACTTTAGCCACACCCACACTTAGCAAAATTCGACTTTAATAGTTTACAATTTAAAATTAGGAGCAAACAATTAACACGTGCTTACACTTTGAGCACTTTGAATCGACTGAAATCCAAAATCACATTCAAATTCCTCCTTAAATTTAATAATGCACCCATGGCATCACAGAAAATAATCTTTTAGATCATCAGATGTTTCAAAACATTTTAAAATTGCAAATTACAAGATAAATAAATTATAAATTAATAAACAAAATTCATATTTGTAATCTTTCCAAATTTACAAAACTTTTGATACCAAATACATCAAAATTCATGACAACAAATTTACACGTGGTTAAATATTCAAATTTAGACAAAATACATTAGATAAGCTATAAAATGATGAAAAACAATACCTAGGGCTTTATTTAGAAAGGAAATTATCTTATATAAATACTTTTCATGCTCTACTCATAATCAACAGGAAATCAACTTGAGTGTGCATTGTATAAATCCATATTGAGAACAATCCTGATGTAGGCTTATCCAAGAACACAATTAAATATATTGCAAAACTTACAGAATAATATCTTAAAGATTGGTAATAATGATCCGTGGTTTATTCGAAATAACCAAATACACGGAAAATTAACTATAATCTATTCAGGATTGATTTGGCATCCAGCAGGCTGTTTTTTTTTTCTTAAGTTGCATTTCTTAAATATTATTTGATTAATTTCTAGCAATGTCAAAATGAAATAGCCCAGTTGCCAGCTCTAGGGTCCCCTACTTTTCTAAAATAATCTAGTAAGTTTAGAAATAATAAAACACATAATATACCTACTTAATTGTCATAATGGTGAAAGTTATTGACAAAATAACTAAACTGCAAATTGTGAAAGCTTTCAACTACTATAAAAGAGATAGGCCAGACTTCACACGGTTTACCATTATAAATCGATTAATTGATATATTTGGGGTAAGTATGTATTATTTCTTAAATATGCAATTGCAAATTACTTATAATTTTAGGTGTCTGAGCGTTCTATAAGGGACATTTTATCACAAGGACAGGACGTTTTGAAATCATCCATTTGTAGTAAACGTTCTAAGACGGACGTTTTCTTTAATTACACGTTTAGGAAAGATTTGCAACGACAAATTTTGCAGTATCATCTGAAGAATGAACATTTTACTCTCGACAAACTCTTGGCTGACTCTCGCGAAAATTTGGAATACAAGGGGGGCAGAACTACTTTATTCAAAATTATTAAATCAATGGGTTACAAACACAAAATGGTGAATGGACGCAAAATGTTATGTGAACAAAAACACGTCGTTGGATTCAAAATTAAATTTTTGAGACAATTTCTCCAATATCAAAATTCTAGTGAAAATGTAACATTCGTGTACCTAGACGAAACGTGAATCTACCAAAATGGATCCGCGAGTCGTCAATGGGTACACGAAACCGATCTTAAAAGTAACCCAGCCAAAAATAAAAGTGAGGGGAAGAGGTTCACGATTTTGAATGCGGGATGTAATCTAGGCTTTTTGGAAGGGTGCGACATGTTGCTAGACTCAAAGAACAACGACAGGGACTATCATAAAACTATGAATGGGGAAATTTATCAAAATTGGTTGGTTAATGAGATGATTTCTGCTTTGGACAAGTTGCAAGGAAGACTTATCGTGGTTATGGACAACCTACCGTATCATTCAGTGCAGTTTGACAAGCCGCCCACATTTTCTTGCAAAAAAGGTGTATTGCAGGAATGGTTGATTAACTACCACAATGTCGCAATTCAGGGCAAAATTACTAAGAAAAAACATTGGGAGTTAATTAAACCTTTTACAGCAGACGGAAATAAAAGATACGTAACTCCCGAAGTTTTGAAAGAGCGCAAATATGAGATTCTTCGATTGTTTCCATACCATTGTCAATACAACCCAATTGATATGGCGTGGGGGTTTTGTAAGACCTATTACAATAAGCACATAAATTCGCAGCCAAAATCGAAAGACAAGATTGCAAATTTATGGCGTGAGGCTCTTTCAAAATGTACCCCCGACATGTGGCAAAATTTCGGTGAGCATTATGAAAAACTTATTTCGGAAGATTGGACAAAACATTTGGGAAATCTATCGTTTGAGAATATTCAATTGGGGAATCTGATTCAGAATCGGAGGGTGCCGACGATTCAGATACTTCTAGTAATATAATGAAGGTGGAATGGAGTAGGGAATATTCTTTTGGCATCTAAATTGTGAATGAGTGTTTTTACAGTTTTTATCTCTCCCGAGAAAAACACTGACCTCAGTGGAATGCGAACTTGGGTCTCTTAGCAGCAGAGGCAAACAGTCAACCACTGGACTACCATAATATCAATTTGAAACATGAGCGGCATGGACGTTAATTCTTCTTAATTTGCTGCAAGACCTAAATATAGGACAACAAACAATGGCGTGGAATATGCTCTGTATACATACGATTTGAGTTCAGAATTCTCGTGTAAAAAGAACAACAATATGTATTTGGAATGTGTTACGACAACATTTAAATTATAGTTATTATTTTATTTATAATGAAATCATTATTATATCTAAGTATTATAAACCAATTTTGAGCAGAAATAGGCGGACGTTAAATGAACAAACAAGCTCCACTGGCAACATTGCCTGCTTTCAAAAAAACATAACCTCCATCAAGAAAAACTAGCACAACCCAACTTAATTAATTGACAAATTTCATTGATACCACACATTCCCCCAGATTTCCACAGCCTACTAAGTGGCAAATCAATCCTGAATAGATTATGTCAAACATCGAATAACACATTCGACAAGTCTCTCATGACTTCTCCTATGTAGATATCCACACTATGGGAGGAAAAACTGTACATACTCAACTTTAATAAAAACTACCTCAGGATTTGTATATTTCAAGTTCAGACACAGCCTTGTGAAATGAAGAGTGAACGAATGTACCTATACTATGAACAATATACAAACACGCTGAGGTGACCTCCATCACTGATTTAAGAAACGCAAGTTAAATAACGATCATAACTAAGAAAAGCACCAGTGACAACTAGCATAAATAGCTTAAAAGTCAAATTTCCGAATAAACAGATGGTAAAATTAGTTAATGAGACCCTGAAATTGTTGAATTGTTCTTAAATTATACTTTTTGAAGACTTCGTAAGGAATTTAATTAAAGCTTTGTGAAGTGGTACAGTTTCAAAAGTTGTACAAACTGCTTCTATTTACTAGTAGCATCCGTATTTAAACATTTCTACCATATTTTTGTATTACTCAAAGGCATGGATCCAATCGGCATTAACTTTAAGTCATTTAAAAGCCCCGTACGATTCAAATTGTACTTACTACAAAAATTCTTATTTTTAAAACAATTAAGCAAGAAAATATTTAGCAAAAATGGAAAAACCTAAAGCGACGACAATTATGGTTTATTTATTTTACAAGCTTGCCTCAAAGGTATTCTATGAATGTTTTTATAAAATTTATTGCCCCTTTGCTCAAAAATGCAGATTCAGAATGTAAAACTATTAAGAGTTTACGGAAATTTTATAAAAACACTCAATAATTTTAAAGTTGAGGGTCCTGTGATTTCTTTTAAATTTCATCTTAACATATAGTACTCGAACGTAGTAGCAAATATTAATACTATTCAGATTTAACTTATATTTCCAAACACGAGACTATTTGGTTTCTACTTGAATGTATGTTTATATAATGTGGAATTTATTATTATCGTGGTACGAATGGTTGGAGACGATGGTTTATATAAATAAACTTTGGAAGAACTCCTTACCACCCCGATATTTCGAACACCTGAATACGCATTTCGGCAACTAAGCTGCCATCTGCAATAGGACCTTGGGCTCACTAAAGTCACTTGGCTGAGGAATTCCTCTGCAGAGTTCTTCGCCAAGTCAACATCTGGAGTCTAATGCTAATCATCTAACAAACAAAGGGTTAAATACTGAATCCCCGTTGGGGTTTGTTAAGCTTAACCGATTTAGAAATCATTTTCAACTGATGAATTAAATCTCAGCTAGGAATTGGCCCATAATCTGAATTTAACAGATTGTTACGGGCCAAACGAGCTTCTTCGTCGGACCGCAGCAGGAAAGAAAGAAATTAATGGGCGCCACCCTCCAGGTTACAACTGAATGCAGGTTCTCGTAGGAGGGCCGAGAAACCAGCAACTTACTGGAATCGAACTCACCTATATTGTTTCTCCTCCTGTAATAATGCTTGCATAGTTCACGCACAATACACCGAAATAAAAGATATGGTGAATTTTAAAACAAATATAACTCTATTGCTTGAAATTGGTGACATACATAGTACAAAAAAATATAATCAAAACGGTAATAATTGTAGTTGAACACAAAAGGAAGTTGGGACGTCCAAACAAAAGGAGCTCGCCGCCACTGGCTTACGATATTTTACTTTACTAAACACACAGATCTGCGCAGCCAGTGACGTTCGAGTTTACAGAAATTACACTTTACAATTAACAAATAATGGCAACTGTCGACTGAAGGTTGCTATGGGTTCCATCAAGAAAAGGGTCCAGCACTTTAAACCAGTAAAATGAGTCTCGGAAAAAATTTTCACAAAAGCACAATTAACAGTTTTTTTACCATAGTTTTCTTCTGGTAGGAAGTAGAGTGAAAGGCACAATTTGGAGTGTTATTAGGTCCTTGCGAAGCAGACACAAAATTGCAGACACGGGTCTGAAGGCTGGATCACGATTGCACCAGCAATCGCCAAGACGTTGTTCGGGAAACGCGAAACTTCGAGGGTTCTTGCCGTCAGAACGAAATGGGGTTGGATCTTAATTTACAAAAGCGATAAGCAAACTCGCAATGAATTGTCTTCCAAGGGTTAAATCCAGCGTATTTCTTCGTCGATGATTCTGTTCACCCCACGGTGATAACAGCGATACGAAAATTCACGCAATAGACGCCCATCGAATCCCAAACCGCCCCTACACTACTTATTGTGGGTGCTGAGGTCTTAGCAAGCAACCGGGTCGAGAGGAGATCTTAAGTCGACTGCAGAAAAAACGCAATGCCAATATACAGCAGCACAAGTATTTCAGCATATTACGAAATATGTTGCAAGAATTTTAGAACAATTAACACGTAGGGCGTCCTCAAGGACAGGAAATTTCCAGCAAACGTTCGTGGTGAGGCGCATAAACAAAATATTCATCGGCATTTCTCTAGGATAACAAACAAATGTCCACTAAACTGTATTCAGGAAATAATAAGATAGTAATCGGCTACGGAGCGGCCAATAAAATAAGACTTTAATCCGTAAGAGGCGGCGAAATTAAACGAACGTAACAAATCCCCCTATTTTTGAAAATAGTAATGCTCTCATAACAATTTAATTCTAGATTTTCTAGTTTTATACCGTCCTATCTCGTAAATATGTTGGGCAGCACGCAAACTATCAAACCTGTGACTTTTTAGATGAGCTGCATGTTCTTTAAACTTAATCTCAATATTACATTTAGTTTGACCAATATATTTTCTATTTTCATTACAGTGAGAACAGTCAATTTCGTAAATCCCCGACTTTTCGAAAGTTTTCACTTTATGTTCAGATTTCCTAATTAAACCCGAATTTTATTATCAGAACAAAATACAATTTTGGAATTGATTTGTTTGCATATTTTATAAATGCCTTCTTTGGTTAAGGGATGGAATGGAATTTTGATGAATCTTCTGGTGTCTCCTTCAAAGTGGGAACTTTGTAATGTCGTGGAATTACGAACATTTAATCTTAGCTTACGATTTCTAATTGCATTATCGATGACGTCTGGAAAAAAACCACAATCAATCCGGTATGGATTTTAATTTAATGAAAAGGTAAGTAGTCTATGGGCCAAACAATTACAAGCCGCCATTTTACGTTAAAAACTATTATTTGGTTTCTTTCCTGTAAACATCGAATTCTAATTCTTCGCAGTTATTTCTAATACCTAAACCACCAAGAAACGGTAACTTGTTTGTTTTCTAATCAATATGTGAATTTTATTGACGGAAATTTAGAATTTAGTTGGTTAACACAACCATTGAATACAGTTTTAGTGGTATCGAAAACAGAAAAAATCATGTCAACATGCCTGATTTGTACCATGGGAAAGTATTGCGCATTATTTTTAACTTCAATTTCGAAACGACTCGTAAAAAGGTTAGGAACGAATGCCGATAGACTATTACCTATTGCATTACCCTCACGCTATGAAAGCTTCCTATTTTCAAAAATTGGGGGGATTTGTAAAATTCGGATAATGGGCCAATGCCTAACTCAGATTTAATTCATTTGTTGAAAATAATTCCTTAATCAGTTAAGCTCTACGAACCCTAACAGTAATTTAATATTTAAGCCTTTGTATGTTTGATGATTTTCATTGAGGTATTCGTCAGCCAAGGTACTTTAGTTCGTTCAAGTTTCTATTGAGTATGGCAGCTTAGTTGCCGAAATACGTATTTAGGTGTTCTAAATATCGTGGTGGTAAGGGGTTTCCAAAGTTTATGATCGCCGTCATGTGGAAACTATTTTTTTAAATGCCGAGACACTGTTTCAACTTTAAAGCTTGGGAAAGTGTAGGCGAAGTGTATGACTCATATTTCAAGGAGCATATTTTTACCGTGCAATAACTTTAGTGACGTTAATATAATCTAATTCAAACATAAGATTCAGAAAAGGAACAACCATGAACAGAAGAAAATTTTAAACATAATTCTAAGTGCCCATTGGCAATAATTCCAAAAATTATAAAATTATCTTAAATCATAAAGACCAAGTAATTTTATATCAATTGCATTCTTCCTATTTTTAAATTCAATAATTGGTAGCAGACAATCAGTAATAAAGAACCATTTAAACGTGCATTCAAAAAACATCCTAATAGAATATTTTGCGAACAATGAGTTCACACATATAGTACAAACAGTAAAAATAGCATAAAAGTTCGTACGAATGCCTGTATTGCTCTGAAATTATAAATATGGTTCTATATGTCAACATCAATTTGAATAGTCAAATGTAATTTCTTTATACACATACATGTTTGCATGCAGGCTAATAAACCTGTAGCAACATTTACAGTGAATGGTGTAATTTGAATTATTACGAAAAGTTATTTTAGGTATTGTCGGTGTCATAACAAATATAATAATAATATCTGAAACATAATTATGTTAAGCAAACATCCGGTAAAACTTACAAGTTAAGCAGTCAACTGTCAGTTACATTCCAACACCGTATCAATCATATTTAGACCCTCGAAAGACTGATGAACATCCTTTCCACTGACACAAAAATAAACGATTAGTTAAATTTACCAGAGATTTACAACTGCAATGTGAAAAGGGATCCGAAGTGTATAAGGGAAATTACAAACGCGTCTGTTTGAAGAATTCCTTGCAGGACGGAAAAGTTTAAATGAAATTTTTAAAGAACGGAAAAGACAAATTCCATACTAAAACGCGAGCCCTGGGGTCTGCAGAATGCGCATTTCTTTCAGATTTGCTAGAATGAAATCAGGATTTTCTTGTAATTTCCTAAGATGTTTTTCAAACCATGCGCTGTATCAACGCTGCACGGATTCTGCCATTTATACGACTGTAAGAATGAATTTATCATTGAATGTATTTTAGTTCAACCATATAAAATTAAGTGTTTAGATAGGTATGTTGAATACGATTTGATTAAAAACTTGTACAAGAATATAGGGTGTTCCGGCTAACGTGCTGACTAGGGTGATATCGCGTTTTGTAAAGCATAAAATAAATTAAATAAGGTAAATGTACAATAATATGAAGCTCAACTTTTTCAGAATCGTTTGGATTTGCCTCAAAATGAGTGATTGACTACGCTGTAACATACCACTACTTTAAATAGCTTCCTCTGCATATACAGCGCGACTGATTAGAACCTGTACTGCATATTTTAACACAATTAGCGACACCGACTCTTTGCCGAAATGTACCACTCAGGCAAAAATCGGGCAAACGAAATTGCGTGGAATAATCAATTAACTTACTTGTCTACGTACAGCTACATTCTTCGTTCCTTCCTAAATAATTTTCTATTACACGATGCCAAGTTACTGACTAGTGACCCAATCAGATTCCATACTCATATTTTTTTTAAATAATACTAATAAATTATGTCTCGAAACAGTAAATGATCTTTATTTTGAATGCCGTTAACATTACATTAGCATATAATACACGAGCTTGCGATCCAAATTTAAGGTTTACTAGATTTTCTTCTTCTTCTAGTGCCGTATCATGTGATGTTGGCGATCATTATAGCAGATCTGTGTCTTTCCCGGGAGGTATGGAAGATTGTATGTGTATTGTGGTTAGTCCATTCTTTGATGTTTCTGGACCAGGATTTCCTCTTTCTTTTTTGTCCTCGTTTTCCTTTTACTTTGTCTTCTAAGGCTACTCGTAGTATATCATATCTACTGTGTCTCATAATATGACCGAGGTACTGTGTTTTACGTTTCTTAACTAATTGCGATAGCTGGGGTCGTGTACCTATCTTGTTAAGTACTTCTTCATTTGTCATTCGAGCGAGCCATGGGATTCGTAGCATTCTTACCATATAACCATAGTTCGAATGCCTGCACTCGTTGTTCAGTATCCTTTTTTATTGTCCAGGTTTCGGCACTATATAATAGTGTGGACCATATATATCATACGAGGGGGTATTGATTGCTAGTTAGCCTGGAAAGTTTGTAGTAAAGAAAAGTGAATATGGTTGCTATGGTTACAACTAGGATGTTTTATAAATAAATTGTCAAAGTTTGACATCCATAAGTTGAACGGTGATTACCACTCCGGAAAACATTGATTCTGTCCATGATATGATTTTAGAAAATCGACGTGTTGGGTTAAGAATATTGCAAAAGCATTACACGTTTCCTATGAACCGCATAGATTCTAGTGCTACTTAACTTACAATAAATGTCACAATCAAATTGATTAAGTAAATACAAGAGGGTCGTCATTGGACGACTTCTCCCACACTGCTCAATGCGATCAAAATAATTACTTCTTGTCAGATGTAATTGACAGATTGTAATAACTAATAAATACAAAAATAAGTTTTTAAAGAAGTTTGCTCTAGCGAATTTCAATTCTTCTTTTAACTTCTTGAAAGTGATCCTTTTTGTTGTTTATGTTTCGTCCCAGATATGTATAGCTGTCCACGTTCTCGATTGTCTCTCCGTTAATTTCTAGAGTGATGTTTAAATTAGCTGTTTTACTAAATAGCAACTTTTTGTTTTATTAATGTTTATGCTTAATCCCATGTTATTACTTTCTGTGTTTAGCCTATCTATTAAAATTTGCAAGTCCATTTTAAACGAAATGGACAGCGAGAATTATGGGATCATCCGCATACTTTACATTATTAAAAATAGTTCCGTTTATAATAATTCCCTCAGGTTGGTCCTCTAATGCCACATAATACACATCCTTGGCGAACACACCTTGGAATCTCTATTTCTTCCGTTACTTCGTCTTCTACTTGTACTGTGGCTTTCTGATTCAAATACAAGTTTCTGATTATTTTTGGATCTTTTCCATCTAGACCAACTTTTTGAAGCTGGTTTATCAAAAGCCTTCTCATAATCTACATTCTTTGCGAACTTCTAGGCATCGTTCCACTATTACCACCTTAGCAAGCATGGGCTCTCTTGTCCCTAATTCTTGTTGGAATCCGAACTGAGAATTACTTAGATATTCTTCGCATTTGCCTTTAATTCTATAGTACATAATTCGCAAGAATATCTAGACGATTTTATATTTACAATTTGTATTTAAAAATATAAGTCAATAACAGACGTGTTGAAAGTTGCAGCTCGCAGGTAATCAGTAAAAGTCACAAAAAGGAAAATTTTACATCTGACAATTTACAAAGAATGCTAGCACCTTCATAGTCATATCTGACTCTGACTGTGTTTTCCTTGCTGATTCTTCTTTGATTATTATATCGAAGATTTGTTCGGAATCAACGTTGATTTTAGTGAGAAGTGAACTGCCAACTTACTTTCTACCTCTTAGGAGGTCTGCCTACAGGTCGCGTGCTTCCTACTTTTTATTCTAGAGCGATATGGACAATTTTATTCTCATACATCCTTTTAACATGCCCTTCTTCGTTGTCTTCTTCGGCTTACCAGTCCTGCAGGACTGTTTTATGCCCTCGCTTCTAACCTTGTCTTTAAGAGATTCTCCGCTATTGATCTCAGAGTCCTCATTTTTCTGGATTCTTTATATTCTTTTTCTAATACTGGTTATTTGACCTTGTTACGATGCTGTAAGTTAATATAGATCTTACGCTTGTTTTGTATATTTTCAATTTCCTGACTCGTCATATACTTATTTTTCCAGATGACATCTCTCAGGCATCCAGATATAGTTGCAGCTTTAATTACTTAGAGAGTAAGATCATTAATGAGTTGATGGCAGCTTTATTATATTTACGCCGAGATGTTTAAGTATGTGTTGTTAGTTCGATTGGTTGGTGATAGTGTACAATGTTCTGTGAGCAGATTCATCACGTCTGTCAGCTGAAGAAGATCGATAGCCTTAGTTAACTCAATGAAGCAAACAAAGACGGCTTTGCCGTCTCTCTTATTTACCTAGTTATCGGTGATCGATCTGTTTCTTCGGAAACCTTACTATTCTTCCCCGTTTGGGACATGTTGTTCAAATTCCAATTCTACAACCTTGGTCAGTCGTTTCACTGTAGAGAGTCATATTCCTCCATAACTATCTCAAAGAGGCTTTGCTGATTTTTTAAAAATGTATATTGTGATGGTCTTGTGCCAATGATGTGGTGTCATGGAAATTCTGAGCATTTCATAGAAAAATATCCTCAGCATTCTCGCAAGTTCGTTGCTCCCATGTTTAATAGTTCATTTGCAATGTTGTCTATACCAGGCGCTTTTTATTCTTTAATTAGTGCATTTACTTGCGCTGGAAAATTTCTCACCTTGCATTTCAACACATTTTTACCTAGCGCGAGTATGTAAAACAAAATCTTATTTTTTAGATATGAAACCACGTTGAGTAATGAAATTTAAAATGATTAATACAAATTAATTTAACAGTTGGAATTTTCTTGCTGCACCACAAGTACCACGAATGCTAGCGTGGCCAAAAAGTTTTCAGTTATCATTTATTAAAAATCTCAGAATGCCATCGCACTCTCATTATGCTTTTGTTTTGTTTTGATGACAGAATTTTCAATCCAGCAACGAAACAGACACAGCCAGAAGGAGAAAAACAAGGAGGCCATGGAAGAACTGGTATCAGGAAACACGAACTGAGAGAGAGAGAGGTATGTTAGTCGACTTAAACAATCCATTATTAGTTAACCGAGATTCATCAGTCCATACAATTTTCAGTGGAAAATCTTGATGATGTTGCCATTTCATAAAGCATTTACATAAAACCAGACGCTTTTGGACGTTCCCGTTTTAACAGCGTAACACTTGCAGGCGCTTGTTTTCCAATACTCTGTGAGTTGTTGTTTTAGCGACAACATTTCTAAGTTGCAGCATCTGGTTTTTTGATTTACAAATTCCTGGGAGTTTTTCAAATTCATGATTTACCGATTGTCCTGTCTGGCACCCAGTGTTACAGCTAAAGTTTTAAATACCAATTGCGTTCATTCTCTGCATTTCTGCGGGCTGAAATATAACCATTTTTCTGCAAAGACCGCTACAAAACTACAAAACCAACACATATCATTTTACAAATATTTTTCTAGGTAATCTACGCAAAAATATTAAAATATTATATGGAATTACAGAACAATTAGAGAAAAAATAAATTTCGCAAATATAATTCATTGGCGTTGTGACGAATCCAAAAGCGACACAAATTGATTATTTCCATTTAGCTAATCTCTAAACTCTTGCCGTTTTCGAGTGTAGGAGCTGCTGCATAAACATTGCATGACGTCAAAGCTGCACAATACAGAAGTTACTCGATACTCGGGAAACAGTACATATTATTAATAAATGCTAACTATTTTTGAAATAAGTAACCAGTATACAAGTAACAAGTAGGTAGCGCACACACATTACAGCTGTTTGTATTCCATAGGTAGTAGTTAGTAAACTCTACATTGTTTAAATAAATAAAAATCAAAGTAGTTACGAAACTGCAATTAAACTATTTGCTAATAAATAAAATGCAGTTTTTTCAATGTACATTTACAATATTTATTTCTTATAATATAAACAAAACAAACACAGAGAAGGCCAACGTAAAATAAAAATATGTTGACAACAATAAATATAACACAAAGAAAAACATTAATTAATGACATAATAAATGTTCAAACTGCCGTCCACCTTGCAGTTCACATAAGTCAATCCGCCGCAGAAAAGAATTTCTAACACGAATTAGCATGTGTGGGGTAATTGACCTACCCCCGTGATTCAACTATTCGTTCACGTGGGTAGTTTCGTAGACGTCGGTTTTTACTTTACCCCATAAAAAGAAATCTAACGGAGTGGAGGCCAATAATCAATTACACCTCTTGCAATTAATCTGTCATGGAAAGTTTTATCTTGGTAATTTCTTACAATTCTATTAAAGTGGTCAGACGCTCCGTGATTTTGAAACCACATACGCCGTCTATGGTAAAGCGGAATGTCTTCCAAAAATTGTGGCAAATCATTTTCAAAAACTTTTAAATACATTTCCCCATTTAAACTGCCCTCAAAGAAGTGAGGGCCAACGATAAATTAGTTAACGATACCAAATCAATCATTACCAGCCAACATTCTTTGATGGTGTGGTTACCAAATCCAATGTGGATTATCTTGTGAATAGAAATTGCAATTGTGTCTATCTACACACACATACTTCTTAAAAATTGACAGAAATTCACCCGACGTAGTAATCATCTTCGGTAAGATGTTGCATTAATGTGACGTGGTAAGGATAAAACCGGTTTGCTCTTAAAATGTTAAATACTAAGGCTAAAGCCTACACTTCTTGCAACTGCAACTGGCTTGTGTAGGGATTACCAGTTACTTGTTCTTGTGATTGCCGCTTCAGCTTCTACAGTTGTGACATGTCGTTGTCTCACCTTTGGCTTGGAAAACTGTCCATATTGCCGCAAATTTCTTTCCAAACGATTAAAGGCATTATGTGATGGAAAGGGTCTATTCGGGTACCTCGGTGCAGATCATCGTACTGCCGCCGCCCCTCTGCATTATCCCAAAATTAACATCATATCCGTTTTCTCGCTATTTGAATACATTAAAAGTGATTGTTATTACCAAAAATTTTATACAAATCAACAACTTTATACAGAAGTTTGTTAAGTTTTGACAAAACAGTAGTTGCCATTTGCCTTACCAAAGGACTCTTAATGTAAAAACAAAATATATTTTATCTACTTTGATTTAATAATAGGTCCATTATGATACCGAAAACAGTTTAATAATGGAGTCTATTATTAAACTGTTTTTGGTAATAAAATCCTCTATTATTAAACTGTTTTTGGTAACTTTTTGGTTTTTAAGATTGGTGACATTTG
>JABXWE010026282.1:0-36707 GCA_014611495.1 Limonius californicus
CTGTAACGATGATAATAGAAAACAAAATTTGCAATTAACCCAAAAATGGTTTAAGCCATAAGTAAATAACTTTAAACATTTTACGAAAAGCTGTTGTTTTGGATATCAAGAATGGCTAAAGTACTAACTAATTATAAAAGTAGCTTGTTTATTTAACGATTGTTGTGTCGCCCAATTTATATTACATCAATTATGTATTTGATAATAGTTGTGATAGTATTGGTTTTAGCAAAACTAAACCTTACATTTGTTTCTTGTCTATAATTGTATTTGGAGATCTTGAGAACGGCTTAAACATTATTGTTACCTTGCCAATCTTACTTAGGATTTGCTTGCAGCCAATATAAATACAAAAATTATAAAATACTGTATGGCCAATTTTTTTTAAGGAGACGTTTATTGTAAATTATATTATTGTTATGTTACTGATTTTTGAGACTGATGAATTCGATTAGCTGAAGAATATCACATATTTTCCAACTCTTACAGGTTCCATGTTGGGTTTAATACAAAAAATAACTTCTAAGAGAAACTTTATTATTGTTGAAAGTAGATGGTTGTGGTTTATCCTTTCAACAGTTACTGCACTTTTTAATTAAAAGTAAATACAATATAACTAATAATTCCATACCGTCTGTTAATTTGTATTTGTTTACTAAGCACTCGATGTGATAATATGACTTAAGTAAATGAAAACCTGTCAACCCCAGTAATTATTAATAGTATTGTTATTATTAATTAATTAATACGAATTTCAATGAAGTTGGGTAGGAAACAATTCAAAGTCACTCATTTTAGTGTGGTTCGATTTCTTAAGTATCATATGTATTTAATTAACAGTAAATAATTATACAACAAAGAAACTACTAGTTTTTAATAAAAATTTTAAGAATTACTGAGTTTACATCAAATTAAGAATTTTTTAGATGTGTACCTATATGTTACAAAAACGCATATACGTACTATACATAAATGTAAAGTTGATAAAACATTTAATATGCTTAAATCTTTAATACACTCCTTTTTACACAGACACCATTCGAATTTAAACTCTTCTCTTAGCATGGTGTAAGTTTTTTGTATACCTTCATCATAGAACGTCCTGTGACAAATATCAATTTTGTACCGTCGTTTTGAGGTCGAAAAACGGTCGCGGGTTCTATAAAAATTCTTAATATGGAGTTAGAATGAAAGTCATTCGGTGCTAAGTCGCAACTGCACGGGCGATGGTTAAAAATATCTCAAGTTATTTACTCAGTGAGTTACACAGCGCAAGCGGTCACGTGCGGTAGGACGCTAAAGTGCAACTTCAGAGGCCATCAATCCTTGAATTTTGTTCTCAATCGGCTTTCTCAACTTTCTTAAAGTTTTACCGCACACGTATGTAGTAATTGTTGTAGGGGAGAGTTCGCCATAACGGGATAGTCTGGCAAAACAGGATACCCACCTTTTTTTTTTTTATAAGGGGGGGCATCTACCTAATCACCGTTGCAATAACGACACATTGCATATTTGTAGTCAAGGCAGCTGACTGTAATACGTAAAGTTGGTTTGGTGCGCAAATAAAGCAGTTTATCTGAAAAGTGGGGTTACAGTAAATTGTCAGTGTTACAATTATAAATATTTTTACGTGGTAAAACTTATTAATACGTTACAAATGAGTAAATTCTAATAATCTTATGATACTATTGATCAGTTATTCGGTACTGAACTCTAGAATCTATATTCCTAAATATCGATAATTCGATCAATTACATATTTGAACTTACGAGGGTAAAACCGGATACCTTACGGTCGGTCAAAAAGGGATACTGTCCTGTTTTGCCCAACCGACTGATGTCGGTGCCGGAACGGGATTTTACTTGAAATGGCTTCTCTGATTGATTTAGACAATGGGAAAATACAAAAAAAAGACAAACAGGCAGTCGTGGAATGGAGATTCTATGCACCAGGCTGTCGAAGACGTTTTGGAGGGACGAATGGGATACCTTAAAGCATCCAAAAATATGAGGTTGCTCGCACTACCCCAGAAGCAAGGGTTAAAAAGGTGAAGGGAGGTGTACTTCCTCGAGAACTGTCCTCTAGAAAAGGTTTAGGACGTTATAAAGCAGTTTTCTCTGCAGAACAAGAATCTGAAATGGCACAACATGTCTTAGCTATGGAGGCTCGTCTCTTTGGTTTCTCACTGAGCGACCTACGAAGTTTAGCTTTTGAACATGCAACCCGTAACGGATTATCACATCAGTTTAATGAAAACAAGAAAAAAGCCGGAAATGCTTGGTTGTACGGTTTTCTAAAACGAAATGCAATGATTACACTGCGTACATCAGAACCTACATCACTTGCTAGAACTATGGGTTTTAATAGGCCTGCCGTTGAAACATTTTTCTCGCTGCTTTGCGAAACATATGAAAAATACGGGAATGGGACGTTTCAGCGCCGCCGGTTCATCGCCGCCGTTTCATCGCCGCCGTTTCTTCGCCGAGCCGTTTCATCGCCGCCGTTTCATCGCCGAGGCCGATTTATCGCCACCGACTTATTTTCAAATAAAGTGAATTCCTAGACTATCCATTTTATATCATTTAACTGCATCTATTTTTAATAATTATAATCTGTTAATTGTATAATAAATAATAAATAAAGATTTAAATATGAAATCTCAAAATATACTTTTTCATCTTGTGAACAATTTTATTAATTGTTTTAATTAATTAAAGCGCACTAATTGCCTGCCGCCTTAAACACTACCAATTTTCAAATAAACTGAATTGCTGGAGTACCTATTGGATATTATTGAACTGTACGTACGTTTTGGTTTTTAATTAATTGTAGTGTTTTATATTATTTAACTGTACTAGTAGGTACTGTTAACGAAGTTTTTCTTGAAAAATCAACTGAAAGTACCTGGAGCAATAAAAACTCTATGGTACGGTACAAATATTAAATACATACACGACGATAACTATTTACTATAACTGGCGATGAACCGGCGGGCGGTGAATCGGCCGGTGATGAACTGGGCCTGGCGATGGAACGGCGGCGATGAAACGGCGGCGATGAACCGGTGGCGCTGAAACGTCCTAGACCGGAAAAATACAAGCTAACTCCTGACCGCATTTGTAATGTGGATGAGACCGGTATAATGACTGTTCCAAAAAAGCGTTCGAAGTGTTTAGCATTGCGTGGTAAGAGACAAGTTGGCAATATATCTTCAGCCGAACGTGGGATCCTTGTCACACTGGAAATTTGCATGAGCGCTACAGGACTGTTCATGCCACCAATGTTCGTTTTTCCCCGAGTAAGGGCAAAACCTGAGCTTCTGGATAATGCACCGCCGGCAGTACAGCTGCTTACCATTCTTCTGGATGGATGCAGAAGGAGATCTTCGTAAGCTGGTTCGAGAACTTTATTCAATTTTCCAGACCGTTCAAGGACAAACCTGTTCTTTTGCTCTTAGATGGCCATGCAACGCACACTAAAAGCCTAGCACTAATTGAAAAGGCTAGAGAAAATAATGTTATTTTGCTATGTTTTCCTTCACATACTACCCACGGCTTGCAGCCGCTGGAGGTGAGCTTCATGGCGCTATTGAGCACATATTATAGTTCAGAAGTTAATAGGTGGGAGCAGCAACATCCAGGCCGACCTGTTACTATCTCACAGATTGGAAAACTATTTGGTGATGCGTTTATGAAGGCTGCTAGCATCCAAACCGCTGTTAATGGCTTTCGTAAAACAAGAATTTGTCCATTCAATCCAGATGTCTTTCCAGAATGGATGTTTGAGCCAGCAGAAACAACAAATCGGGCTCTGGAAGACAGTCTTGAAAATACAAACATGGAAAATATTGATTCTTTAATTGCGCATTCAGTTACTCCACCACCAAGACTTGGAAAAGAAGTAATTCGCCACTTAGAACTTCATACCAAGAACCCGGCCCCATTTCTTCTACACAGTTTTATGCAAATGCGACTCCTTCATGCTCATCGTCCGACACTTCAAACGATAAGGTAACAAGTAAGAAGACGAATTTTATAGTTTCACCTGAGCACGTTGTTCCAATTCCCCACGGCCATAGGAAAATTAACCCTAATGATAAGAGACGAGGTAAAACTGCTATTCTAACATCATCGCCTTATAAAAGGGATCTAGAGGAGTCTTGTAATTCAAAGTGTAGCAGAAACCTAAACTTGACTTGAACCGTGGAAACAAGAAAGCAAAAGAGAAAATACCTAAACAATCAAAAGCAAAAAAGTCAAAGGCAAAGGAACCAATCAGAAAGGAAGATAGTAGTTGAAATGAAGAAGACAAAGACGTAGTCTGCATCTACTGCAATGATCAATATTCTAATTCCAAATCAGAAGATGGATGGATTAAGTGCCAGGAATGTGGAAGTTGGGCCCACGAAGCATGCACCGAGGTGGAAAGTAAAGATTGTGAGGAGTTCTCCTGTGCATTCTGTGCGGGAAATTAGTGTTATTAGTATGAAAATAAAGATATTTTCTTCTACTCGTAGTTTAGTGTTCGTATTTTACTGGGGGTAAAAACTATCTCTAAATTTCAAAAATTATGACTACTAATATCCTGTTTTACCCGACTAGGTAGCCAAAACAGGATACTTTACAGTATTTTAAAAAACACAATTTTTTCGGTTACGCATCAATATCAGAATAAATTTCCATGTTGTATGAAAGCGTGGATGTCCTCCTTTTGTTCGTTAAGAAGTTACAAATATTCTTGCACTACATCCCGTTTTACCCAACTCTCCCCTACAAATTTTCAGAAAATCAATCAACAATCCGCATATCCTAACCCTAAAAATGGTAACCATAAGCTTTCGGTTTTCGAAAGTTTGCTTGAACGTTTAGCATTTGGGGCAACTCTCATATTTTCACAGTATTGATTGTTGCTTGATTACAACATTTACATGAGAATCCAAGTACCGCCACCAGTCCCAAGGTGATTCAATTACTCAAAACCATCCGTTTCGTCGCGGTACAGGAAGATAAGTGTTTGGTGGTTTTTGTGAAGGTTCGTTAACATATTTAGCGCTCACCTCGCACAAAGTTTATGGTACTGTAGCCTGTTCGTAACAATTTCATACAGTATCGTATGTGAAATTAGAGGAACATTGTGGGCGTGTTCGAAATCATAAAATGCCGATCTGCACGTATTTTCAATTCACTTTTTCCACAAGATTGTTGTTGATAATAGAAAGTCCCACTTCGTTTCTCATCGTGCAAGTTAGTTCTCTGAAATTCCTACACCTGTGTCTGATCTTTTCTTCACTCATGATACTTGGACCATAAACTTAGGTAATTTCATGGTAAATTTAGGAAACGCTTTTGTTTATTACATAGAGAAAATGAATCACAGTGCTTCTCATTTGGCGGGATTTTCAATCGTTTTTTAGCGCTTCATTATCCAATGGCAGAACCACGGTAAAGTGACGTGTGGCCAGCACATCAACACTAAAACACCTCCTTAATGCACCCTTAGTTTACGAATGAGGCTCTCTCTATTTTGGTCACTAACTGTACCTACATATTATCTACTGTATTTCCAATCCCTTTATTTTTTGAAACACTCAATTTAAACAAAGTGAACTGTAAATAAGGCTGTATAATTCACTACTTTTTTAGTTTCCAAATGTTTAAATAGGTAATACTAGCGGGAGCGTAACGTCTAACGATGCGAAATTGTTAAATGACAACATGCGCCGGGTCATTACTTATTTGAAAATGTTTTTCATTCTGCGTGTGAATTTTTTTATACCGTTGTATGAAATTAAAGCAGCAACAAATTAAACGTTATTTATAAAAACAAAATTAAATGTATTCAAAATTAAACAAGCATAACAAAGTTATATATATCGAAATGTACAGTAGAAAGTTTGTTTCGGAACTTTCGTCAAACTTTTCTAAGCGTCTCTGGAATATTCTGTTAGGTAAGTGCTCCATTGATTATGGTGAAATAGTATACACAGGCAGTAGGTAGGACCACAGAAGACACCACAGAGAGTTAAATCAGGTGAAGGCGCCGGCCACTGAACTGATCCACAGCTATCTATCCAAGTTCTGAGGTGCTTATTGTCTACACATACTTGCACCTCCAATGTAATAATACCACAGCCAAATTTTTCTGTATATTTTCTGTAATTTGTACATATGTATCTTCCGACGTATTTAAGGAAATTGTCATTCATGAACAATAAAGTGTCTTGAGGATTGTATGAATAGAATTTGTTCTTCTTTAGGATTTTGTTGGCCGCATTCCACGAAATATTGCAATTTATGAATATCTAATACGTTAGTTGTAAGATTTTTAAATTTCCTTAATGTCTGTTGGAAAACAGGCCAAGTTGTCGAAGGTTGGGGCATCGTATTAGTAAGTCCGATATTTAAAAAAGTTGAGGGAAACAAGTGTAGCAACTACCGAGGAATAAGTCTGTTGAATTCTGAGTACAAGATATTGCAAAAATCGTTACAATACAAATAAACACTAGTAGCGAATACCTCCTTGGCGAAGCAGGATTTCGAAAGGGCCGCTCATGTACAGAGTGTTCTCTGTAGTGCAAATGATTGAAAAAGGCGCGGGAATTTAATTTACCAACATTTTCTGCCTTTATAGACTATCCCAAAGCTTTCGATAGGGTGAACGGAAATAAACTATGGAAAATTATGCTCAACAAAGGCTTTCCACGATACTTGATTAGAATTGCTCAAAGTCTCTATGCGAACACAAGATTCAGACTAGATAAGAAAAAATCGTAGGAAACAGTAGAAATAAATTGTGGTGTGAGGCATGGAGGCCAAGGATGAATTGCACCTATTGTGATTTATCTGTTATGGAAAGTTTCGTCTTGGTAGTGTCTTACAATTCTATGGAAGCGCGCAGGTGCTCCGTCATTTTTAAACCACATACGCTGTATAACGCAAAGAGAAATATCTTCCAAAAGGTGCGGCAAATCATATTCTAAATAATGTAGATACATTTTCCCATTTAAACTGCCCCACAGAAGTAAGGACCAACGATAAAAATGTCAATAATGCCACATTGCACATTTAGAGTAAATGTTCTTTGAAATTGTGCTTCCCGAATACTGTAGTATATTTTGTTACTAAATGTCGCTTCGTCAGAAAATAGAATATTTCTTAGAAACATGGATCAGTAGTAACTTTGGTTACTAAAAAGTGGCAGAAATTCGCTCGACATGGGTAATCATCTTCAGTAAGGTGCACTAATGTGACCTGGTAAGGATGAAATGGGTTGATTTTAAAATGTTAAATACTGAACTTTGGCTAAAGCTTCCAACTGCTTGCTTATACAATTCTAACACGTCGTTGTCTCATTTTTGGCTTGGAAAACTGCCTATATTGCCGCATATTTCAATCTAAACGCCTAACATTATGTGATGGAAGGGGTCTATACGAGTATCTTCGTGAATATCGTCGTACTGCTAAGTTCGTTCCCCCTCTGCATTCTCTCAAAATCAACATCATTACCTTTTCCCCGCTATTAGAATGCATTGAAACTGATTGTTATTACTATAAGAATATATACATATCAATAACTTTGTACAGAAGTTTATTAAGTTTTGACAAAACACTAGTTGACGTTTGCCTGCCCAAAAGACTCTTAATATAAAAAAATATTTTTTATAGCTAAAAAGAAAAGTTAACTATGCATTTCATGCAAATGTTATATGTGTAGTCTACCTACTTGTTACAAGATAAAATCATCATACTGTATAAGTAGTTCATAACATTTTGCACCGCGGACCGGCAAAGTTATTTTTTAAATTTGGGACGCCGCTCAAGAAGTTGGGCCACCTCTGTTTTAGACCATTATTCCATAGAAGCACAAAATAGTGTTCTTCATTTTAATAAGGCGTGTAAAGCTTATGTTCATACGGCTAGGGTTCTAAAATAAATTATGAATTTTCAATATGCTTTGTAGATGATTGCTTAATTTTATGTTTAATGAATATAATTTTATTTCCAGTACTTAGTCTCCTGCCAATTTAATTTGAATAAATGGATTTTAAAAATAGTTAGCTGATCATGCGCAGAATAAAGAGATTTTTCAAATTAAGTGTCTGGAAAATGTATCATAGTTAAGCGTTACAGCGCTGCTATAATGCGAACACACATTTTCTCCTTAGTTTTTGAGGTATATTTCAATTATCTTGAGGTTTACTTAAGCAAAGTATTCAAGCATTAAAATAGAGAAAGGCTTAATTTTGGAACACAGCGTATATAAAAGTTAGAAAACCTTTATTATGTAAATAAGTTTCAACGCAATTACGGAAAGAATATCTAAAAACTCTCCAACTGCAGACACATGTTTTATGAAATATGAAAATATCTCAAGAGACTTTAACGATAACGCAGTCAACGAACCTGTGTTGACTTAAATCGGGTTGTTTGTCAAGCAGGGCGTGAAAAATACTCAGCTTAAACTTTTTGGGCAGCCAAAATGCAAGCAATTTTTTATTCCTGCATAATTAACTTTGATTAACGATCTATCGTTATTTTTGATGCAGCAGACCACTTGAATCTTCCTACTGTAGAGTTGGTGGGTGAACATGCAGTCTGTTAAATGAACGTGTATTAATAGTTGTCATCCAGCTAAATCTTTAAAATTAATGTGCTATTTAAGATTTAAATAATAATAATGGTCTTTACTGTAGGCAACAGTACAAATCATTGTTTTCCCCGCTATAAACATTTTATTGAATAGAAATGTTCTTATAACCATATTGCATGAGACATAAAAGCCTATCTGTTTTATCATCTGTAAACGCAAATATCTTCTTTCTCACTGAACTTTCTACGTTTACCTGTACATATATGGTAACGTACAAGACGATCCAAATTCGCACATTCTTAAAGGCCGATAGCAACCAAATTCACAAGATGTAATGGCCAAATATTATTAGACGTGAAGTTTATTGACAAAGTGGGTTGTAAATGGGTAGATAGATTACCTTTGACGTGCTTTAGTTTGTATAAGACATTCAAATAGAATACCTACTAAAAGCTAAAGTAATCTGATCACCATGAAAGGATGACGTGGAAAATAAAATGTAATGATTTACGCACCCACCCATCAAAATAATGTTTTGATATACATAGATAAAACTGAGATTAATTATGACTAATGAAAAAAGACCATATTTATAACCTTTTGAATAAAAATTTTATAAAAAATTTTCACATTAACTTGCAGTTTAGTATTTTATAATGTTGGAAAAGGCCTATATAATTTTTTAGTTTATCATCTATATATTTTTCCAATTCTTGGTTGTTGTTGCTTTTCTAATTATTTTTAGTTTCTGACTCCGACTTTCTTTTTGTTCGCCTCTTTGCGCCTGAATATATTTTTCTCAATCATTCTTTGTTTGTAAATGTCTGTAATTGTTAGTGTTAGGCCTATGGCAAGTCACAGCGGATGCGATTCTAAGAAAAAAAATATGTTATATAAATGCAAGTTGGTTTCGTCGAGGTTACAAGACTTCAAGTAACAAACCAATTAAGTTTAAACAGTATAATAAATGTTCGAGAAGACTATTTTTAACTTAAATGTGTAACGAAGAGCCAAAGACAATCACATTTGCTGATTTGCTGCATACTGTATTCTAACAAATACTAATTTCAATTTGTCATATTCATAATTAAGTTGGTTTATATGCCTTCAGATAAATGTTCAACGGATTTAGATCGGGGTATCATGGTGATCAAGATATTAGATCTCTGTTATCGATTCATTTGTGCAGATAAACTGTTAAGTAGCATGTTGTGAATAAATTGAAAATGGTACTAAGCAAACGTGTCTCTACGTATCTGAATTGTAACGATCATTTACAACTTGTCAAATAGTAAATTGTTGTTCAAAAGTCTATATACAAAAATGATATCGTCATACTTACAAGTTGTATGTTCATACGATATCGATTTTCGATAATGATTCCGTGTTCCAGCAAGATTAAACTTGATGAATATGATACAAACAACTGTAGTTTTTATCATAGCCAAAGTTATATTTTGGTTCTGTAATTGCTCTGATGAATTCTGCTTATAAATCTATCAAGTTTTTCGGTTGATTAGTTGATAAATAACATACCTATGATCATATACGTCTTTTCAAAATCGCGTTAGCTGTTGTATGGTAAAGATTGTGATACAGCTAATAAATAACTCTTAATATACGTTCCTCTATTTTCTTCTGTTGTTTTAGTTCTTGTCTTTTGGTCTTTTGGTACACATTTGTACAGAGTTTGTTTTTTTTATTCCGCTATGTATTGTTCCTTGATCTTCCTAGTTTTCCTTCTCTATTCATCTCTATTTGACCGTCTTTTTGCTGATTCTCTGTCTTTCTTTTCTCTTTCGTGCTATCTCTTCCGTCTCTTCTTTCATACGTTTATATTCCTTGTTTGTGTGTATGTCTGTACATGTTTTGACCTTCTTTTGCGAGCTTTCTCCGTTTAGTATTACTATCTGCTGCTATATGTTTGCATTTGTATAATTTTTTGTTAAATTTTTTTCTGTTGTTTACTTCCTTGTACCTTTCGTTGTGTCGTGGTTGAACACTGCGCTGGTGAGTGTTTATTTTCAACTTTTGTATATATGTAATTCTGCATGTTCCATTGCGTTACTCTTATTCTCTGTTTATTGTTGTCCTTTACTCTATCTTTATTTCTATACATTTGGACGTTGTCTCTCTTTCGTTTATTCCTTCCAATATGCTTTTTAATGTTCTGTTTGTGTGTATGTCTCTCCCTGCATATCTCTTATCTATTTTTTGTGACGTATTAACTATTGATTATCGTTTTTCAATATATTGATATATCTCTCGCTCTCTTTTGTATTTCTCTGCCTTACTCTATTTGCTTGTTTTTTTGTTTTTATTTTTATTCACTTTTTTATTTGTGCCTTTATTTTTCCCAACCTCTTGTTTTGTTTAACATTGATTGGCTTTAATTATATTTTCAATTTTATTGGTATTCTTTTACTTTTGCTGGAGCTGGCTTTGTTTTCCATATTTCTCCTCGTATCTTTTGTTCACTGTCTTTGTTTTTGGATTCTTTTGATGTTTGTGGCTGGTTGTCTTCTTATTGCTTTATATCTTTTTCTGACGTTGCTTCGCTGTTTATGAAAGCTCTCCTATGTTTTTAGAGTCATTCGTGTACATACATGTATATATTTTCTAGATTGAGCTGCTTTTTCCGTCTATTTGGTTCATCCTCCTTTGTAACTAGTTTCTTCTGTGATTATGCGGTTTTCTCTCTTCTCTGTATCTTTTATTGTATGCGTGTGTTTCTGGCTATTATTTTCTGTATCTATGTTCTTTAAATTCGTGATTTGGTTATCTGCATATATTGTTGTACTTTATATAATTTGTTGTTTTTTTATTTGGTTTTTCGCTGTTTGCCGTCTCTCTCTGTTTATTGGTGTCTTTCTTTGTATGCATATGTCTCTTTTTTCGTGATCCGTCAAGTTTCCACTTTTTGCTGTTATCTTTCTCTGTAATTTGTATTGTTTGTTGTTGTACGACTTGTCCGTCTTTTTCCTCGCAACTTTTAGTATTTGTTGTCTATATTTCTTTCTATTTCTATAGTTCGTTAGGTTCCTGTTTTGCTGTTCCCGCTGTCTTTCTGTCATCACCTCTAACGTCTTTATCTGTTTATATGAAATTGCTCGTCTTTATTAATAAACCTTTTCATATACTTTTATATATATAGGTACTTGTGCCTTTTTTGTTGATTTTTTATATTCTTCATGTATTCTTCTATCTTCCTATCCTCTCTGTCTGTCTTTCTCTCACTATGATACCCTCTTGTTTCTTATCTTAATGTCTGTTTTGTACATTTTATGCTATCGCTTACTAGTCGCAGTTGATTATTGTCTGCCTTTTCTGTTATAATTATTTCCTTATCGGTCAGAATTGAGTTTGCTCGTACACAAAACCAAAGTAGTAGTTGTATTGGGAGTTTACGAGAATTCCTTCCAGAGTTGCTGCCACAATTATCTTATGTGATAGGCTTGTAAAACACAATTACAATGAATTCTTTGAATAACAAAAACCTGCCTGATTGCATCAAATAGCTTACCCTATAAAACAGCTTCAGGTTTCCAATTAGCACATAAATTCCAAATGCGGCGATAAATCATTGCAAGGATAATGCAGCGGATGCACCAGCAATAATAAACGTATGATAGTCGGGCAGGTCCAGTTTGCAGCCGTGAAAAATGCCAGATTAATGGATATCGAATCCCATCTTATCTTGTTGTTTGCAATTCTGAGCCTAGGGCATTCCACCTCTTCTCCTGGTCCAAGTAGGAGTGCTCCGCATATAAATAAAACAGATGTGCACATGTTGACCTTTGTTTAAAATTCCATGCAACCTCTTCCTTTAATTACTCCGGTGTGTGTCTAAGAGTGCGTGCTTCAGAAATCAATTAGAGGGCAATGACTGTCACCTCCGTAAATTGCACCGTAAGTGCTACTGATAATTAGTAATTTAAACATAAGGTTTAATTGTTATTTAAGTATTCCTCGGGGTGTTTTTGTTAATATCTATATTTTCGTAGTTGCACTAAATAAGAAAAATTGAGCAATTTTGTAATTTTTTAATTAATTTAAATTTTAACATTGTAGATTTAATTTTGCTACCACATAATGAATAATATTCGTAAAATTAAACAATTTGAAAATTTAATAGCTCCTTTGGTCATAAAAACGTACTGCAATTAAAATGCAGATCATTATAAACACGTCAATGAATCTAACAACCTAAATGTAGAATTTGCTTTAATTAGGTTGCTGACACTGCCGTTAAAAATTAACAAGACGTAAGTATTCTAGAAAATATCTTCAAGCACCGTTTGTTTTAGTCTGTGGGCTTGTAAGCGTCACAATTATCAATAAAATCCGCCTCATCAATTCATGTTTCCACATAAATTATTGCTAAATATTTCTTTGGGTGGCGCTATGAATAAATTAAGAATCAGTTCAAATCAGATCAGCTCATCCTATGGTTATTGATGGGTGTTTATCAGGTATTAACGGTGCTGGGGCACTTTAGGTGTTTGAAACAAGATGTAATAGTGCTGTTAGAGTTTTCTGTGGGATAGAAACATGTCTAATCATGTGTCTGCAACGTTATGTTAAATACAAATTGATGCATCTGGTTTTAAAATTGGAACTAATTATTTAAATGAGATCATAAATACTGTCGCTGTAGGGTTTTTATTTAGCAATGGTTGTACGTTTGTGTGCATTTGTGTATGGTTATATGCTTTTGCAGCAGTTACGCACATTTCGATTATTTTTTTGAGTGTTCGTACCTACTGCAGTACAAAGTGGTAAAAACTGCTGTCAAAATCGAAACCTTTCTTAGCCTGCTTTTCGCCCTTAGAACCGAGAATTATATTCCAATTTTAGAATGCAGAATCGCTGAGTGTATAATAGAATTCGATTTTAGTATGATTTTAGAATTGGGAATTCTGATTCTGGAATTGAAAATTTATGTTTGTTTCTGAGATTAAAAAAAGAGCGAACCACTTCGCCAGGGTCTTCTGCAGCCTCTAATAATGATTTTTAAATGGAAAACTGCGTTTTTTATTTTGCGGTCGAAATGAACTCAAAATGGCTTTAAACACATATAATATGTCGACTTTTTCAAAAGACTTGAACATTTTGCAAGTAGGTACAGGACATTAAGGATTGCTAGCAGCTAAAATCTTTTTAGCAAAAATGAAGGTTTATGAAGCATTCAAATTAGATACTGTTGCTTTATTAGTATTATTTATTCTATGCCTCTCTCTCAAGTAGGAATGTACCCAAAACTGGTTTATGTCAATTTCTTCTCCTAAATCAAATAAGATACGATATGCATTTCGGCTATCTAACGGAATACAACAGCAATATTATTATGGTTTGTTAATTTATTAGTTATCATCACTTTTTTTCTTAACATTGCGGGGATAGGTAGAATACAAATACATTCTAATACGCATATTATGGTTTTTTACAAGGATTGTTTAATAGAAACACGTTTGGAGGCTGCAACAACATTTTTATTAACTCAATTCAATAAAAATCTCCATTAACATTAAGGCACGAGTCCCCCTGTTGTATTAATGTACAGATTTCCTGCTGGTAAAATTCTTGCGGCGGTTGACGAAACCATCTTCCAATGGCAGTCTGCACTTCAGCGTTCGAAGTGAATTGCTGTCCTTTTAGCGATCGTTTTAATGGGTCAAAGGCATGAAAGTCACACGGGGATAAATCGAGACTGTAAGGCGAGTGTTTTAATACTTCCCAGCACCTACGCGTAAGCATGTCTGAATCACTCGGGCTACATAGGGGCGAGCACTATCATGTAAAAAAACGACACCATTTGTGAGTTTACCGGGACGTTTATTCTTGATGTTGTAACGTTGTAAAGTGTCCGCGTATCGTTCAGCATTGATGTGGACACCAGGCTCTTTAAAGTCCAACAGTAATACACATGGATAATAAAAAAATACGGTTAACATTACTTTTCCCGCTGAAATTTGAGATCGGAATTTTATCGGTTCGTAGAATTTGCATGTTCTGACTCTTCGATTCCGATTCATAATGATGGTATCAAGATTCATCGGCAACAACAATTCGGTGTAAAAAGATATTGTCGTCTTCTTGGTAGCGCATTAAATACTGTAGTGACAATGCTGCACGAAAATTCTTTTGGTCATCAGTGTTCAGTCGTTGAATCTACTGAGTAGCAACTTTGTGATAACCAAGAATATGCATAATGGAATAAACACTTCTTGTGCTGATGCTCATTGTTTCAGAAAGTTTTCTGACTTTAATTCGTCTATTTCCAAGTCAAGCAGTTTCGAGACGCTTCACATTTTCATCTGAAGTTGCCACACAAACATGTCCTGGACGAGTGAAATCTTTAGTCGACTCTCTTCCTAGTTGAAATTTTCTGTACCACTTAACCACTGCAGTGTGAGAATAACTATAATCGCCATACACATCTAAAAATTGAATAAGAGCACGCATGTGCTACAGTAAATGCCAATACACTTTCAACAACCGCATACAATTGTCATCATGATCAAGTCGCGCCTACACGATCAAACATATTTCTATTGAACACTTCTCGTATGTAACTTGAATACTTAGTTAATAATGTTCATAAATGTTTAGTTCCGAGAACATTTTTTATAGACATTTTCTTTACTTTTGTCATACTCACCAAGTCTTACTCCCCGCCACAAAAGCGAGGTTATGTGCCTTTTACCGACGCCCTTTAAAACTGAAAAACGATTCTTATTCGATTACCACTACAAACTAGAAATGCGCGTGTGTTCAGTTTCATTACAAAGAGATTTTAATAACACGTGAATAAAAGAATTAGCTAGTGTATATACTTGGTAGTGATAAGAATATATGTATAGAATACGTTTACATTAGAAAAATTATAATAACAAATATGTTTTGTTATACCATACTTAATAAATAAAACAAATAAATTTCAATGATAACCGAAAATCTATCTCTCAAAGTAAGCAAAATATGAAGCTTTAATTAACTTAAACACTCTGTATAATTACAGTACATCTGTTTCTGTTCCAGGGGTGGGTGCTACCATCACTATTCAAGCTCTGCATAACAACAGTTATTTTATACCAAGTACTTATTTTTACACAAACTCATGCAGCGCCAAACCCTCCACGTGGTACCGTTTTCGTGCCAGACTGGTCTCAATACAATCATCAAGAGCCGAAGGGAAAAGGAACGTATGCCTTTGGTTACGATGTCGAAGATCCCGAAACTAACAATATCCAATTTCGGAATGAAGAACGACACGCTAACGGTACTGTAACCGGAAGCTATGGTTATTTGGAACCCGATGGAAATATTCACATGGTCCACTACATTGCTGACGAAGAAGGTTATCGGTAAGAAACCTTTCGATTTGCTTGGAATTTTTTGTTGATGTAAGAACGCAATTGATTAAAAAACGAACTGTTCTGGTCTACAAAAATTATTTTTCGTATCCCTGCTTCAATTTAGTGCATTTTATTTAAATCAAAATATGGCAACCGAATTGCTACGACCTACCATTTTGAAGGGAAATATATTTAAAGTTTTACCAATAATTGTGTTATTGTTATTGTATTACTACCTATGTAACACGCAAATATTTATATATTTACAAACATCTTGCTGTAAAGAAATAAATTAAATCAGATAGTCTTTTTTAGTTTTGTGTTGGTGTCTACCGTAGAAACTTCCAGTAGAAGTTCAGATTTTTTTTTATGGTACTATTTTTTGCCATTTGTTGAGAATAAATCTAAGTGGGAATGTAGAAAATGAAGTTTCAGTAATATGTTGCAACCCAGAATGTTATACAAGAAAGAAAGGTCCTTCATTACTTCTGTGTGGGTTTCTACTTCTTTTTAAATTACGGCATGCTTTCCCACCATTCAATTTATTTCTGAAATTATAGTTTTAAGACAGTTTCTTATTAGAGTATCAACAAAAATGCCTTGGATTATCTTTTTCTCCGTGATTTAGGACTTAGTTCTGCCATTTCCAATTCTGCCGCTTAATCCTGGAATGATGAGGTTCAACTTTTATGCCATCGTTTCCGGGGTCGTCCTTGGGGCCTCTTTGCGTTCGGCTTTTTCTTCACTACCGTTTTGCCAGTCTGCTGTCATCTGTTTTATTTACATGACTGTTCCATTTGCACCATCATGTTCTCACCCATCTTACCACATCTTGAATTTTGCAGGCGTCTCTAATGTTTTCACATCTTACCCTGTCTTGTATGCAACGCCTATATGGACCTTCGAGTTTCTCTTGAAGTTTATTTTGGCATTACATAGAAAGGTGGTAGTTGAGACAGCAAAAAGCTCGATTTCAGGGCAACAAGTCGGCTATGGCTTTAATTCAATTTTCTAGCATTGCCAAGGCAGCGAGTAAAAATCTAGTGATCCAACACGCTATACACAATTTTTCAATCCAGATGGCAACCCTTAGGTACTCGTTTAAGGCAAAATCGACGTAGACAAGGATATTCTTAAAAAAAAAACACCTAGATATTGTGGTGGATGATGGGTTTTAAATTCGGAATATCTCCTACTGCACTACGAGGTCTACCTACAGTATGTAGTTTTTATAAAGCGTGAAATAAATATATTTATATAGTCTCAAAAAGTCGCAAGTTCAAATCACGATTCGTTGCCTGGCAGGCGGTCTGCCCAGCCGCTTTAAATAATTGGGTACCTGCATTCGAATGAACAAAGGGTAATAATGCAGTTGGCTAATGCGTGATGTTCATCACTTCACCATTGTGTCATGAATTTGGCATGCGACAATCGGGTGTGAGAGCAAGGAGCCGGGGGCTCTGACGTTACGCCTAGCAGGCCAAACTTCTTCATGGGGTGTAGAGCCTCATTGTTATTATTACGTTTTAAAATAACTAAACAGACTGTTTATTAATTGCCAGATAATTATAATTAAAAAGCTTGCTATATTCTACTTCAAAAACTGTTTTTGGTTAGCGATAAAGCAATTTAGTTGGCATATTTTGATTCAGTAATATCAAATTAGTAAGAATTATTGAACATTTCGACAGGAAGAAAATTGATGCCGTCCAGTGTTATCTTTAATTTTATAATTCTATGGGTATGTTTTCAGGGCAAATGTAGAAAACAGTGCAAGAGGAGGAATGTTAAAACCGATTCCGGTGCTTCAAGATATACATTACATTGCTTACGGTTACTCACCGCAAATGCTTGCAGCCATGAAGTCTCAGCAAACTTACAAGCAACAAAAGGTGCACGAGCAGCGAGTAAGACCATTCGACCAGTTAAGTGAGGAGGAGAAACTACTCTTCCAGCCAAACAGCAATAAAAATGAAAAACCAAATGAAATATCAGCCAGCGGGGGACAAAGCAAACTGCGGCAACCTCTCTCAGTATATCCGTATTTATTTAATAACTATGGTCATCTAGGAGACGATGAGAAGATCGACGATAGCTTGGACTTCCTATCGTTTGCTAAATAGTTTGTAAACCTATAGTCTGGAGTAAAACGCTCTGTTTCTCTATTTATTATATTATTTATTTATTTATAAAAAATGATTTCATTTTTGCCATAACTTGATAAGTTGAAATAAAGCTTGTATTTATTTTTGGAAAAAATAAAAAATATTTTTTTATTGATTTTTATGTATCGTCGTGTTTTAAATACCGAATTAAAGTATATTATTTTAAACTTTAAAAGAAGCATGCTATGGTTATGTTCTATTACAAATTATTTGTAGATTACATTTATAAGAGTGTTTGTGTACAAAACCAGCACTAAATTAATTTTTAAACCTGATTTTTGCCGTTGTTTCTACTTTTCGGTTGGTTCTCCTTTATGCAAAATAATGTCCAATGTTAATGGTTTTTTGCCGTTGTTGGTCATTCCAGCAGAGTGCGGTTGATTTAAAATAAGACCCTTACCGTCTTCGCATAACTTTATGCAATTTTCCCCGATTTGCGACACTGTCCCAAAGTATTTTAGCCGAATTGCTTTGCAAGAAGTGGAAATAGCCATAGTGTATTTGCAGTTAGCGGGTACGTTTGACGCTACCCACAGAAGAATTTTATCTGCTGGAGAATAACTGTACAGGTCGTAATCGTTGTCTTCATCGTCGTCTTCGGTGGAATCGTCACTTTCATTCAGTTGGTAAAACGGTACCCGTGTTGCCATTACTAACATGACCGGCTTTGCCTTGCTCACATCGCCTAGACATTTTAAGCTATTTCGACTAAAAATAGAAGTTCTAATACGCTTGTTTTAAAAACGAATCTTATTAATTTTACCTTATGGTTCTGGGTTCTTCATCCTCATCATCAAGCAGGTTAATAAGAACGATGCAAAGCTTTTCGTTATATTTGACATCATATGGGTTGAACTCCAAACCATTCCTGGTGTCAGGGTAGGTGTTAATAAACGCCACGCATTTGTGTTCGTATTTGAAGTGGGCGTCGATGGCTGTTACAGCAATATTTTTTTCACATTTAGGGTATGGACAATTTACTGGCCTGAAAATAATTGGATAATTATAAGCTGAGTTTTAAGACCAAGCTTCAAGTTTCAAGTTTCATGACGGTTCATTTCAACGTAGATTGAAAAATTTTAAAAAGTTGTAAAAAATCACGTAACCATAACTATAAAACTTACAAATAGAGACAAGTTTCAGTTGCAACTAGAATCTATGGGTTAAACCATAAAAACCTTAAGCACCACAGTGATAGTATAAAATATATTTAACCAGAAATATCTATTCTAGGACCTGGATCGTGCTGGTGCTGCGAAAATGCCCGGTGGCTAGTGGTTTTGGCCCGCTCTGTGCCCACCTAATTAATTTAACAAAACTTGGATGCAATAAAATAATGAATAGTTACACGTTCCTAATTTCATACAGATGTAGGGTATGCGTGAATCATTTACGATTGCTGTTGCTTTGCTAGTCAGTGACACACACTCCTACACAGGATGTAACAAGCATCGGCTAATGCTGGATAAATACACTTTTGCAACACCGTGTGTATGATTAGCACACTACAAATGTATATAAATACTAGCGTTCGTGGACGTTCGCTTAGTAGGCGGTAAATATTACACACATTCAAAACATAGCCGAATGTTAGTTTCGGTGCACTTTAGCAGGTTCGCCTACATGTTATGTTCATTTAAATTGTGCCACTCTGTCTGGATTAGAGTCATACTCTAAATGCCGCTTCATAGGAATTAAAATTCTATTTTTATTGCCATCTTCTTATGTCGATTACAGTTTTCGTTATTTTCTTTTAAGATTGAGTTATGAGGGACCAATTTCGCAAAGCCTTGAAGTTTCCCTTTGTAAACTGAAATTGCCGATTCATGTTTTGTCTGCGCCTGACCCTGGACGCTTTCTGCGAATTTAGGTGTCAAATCATTCCAGAACTATTTCACCATATTCCTCAATGTGGGGTAATATTTTTGACCAACGTATGTTCACGTAGCGTTTAGCTGTTCACTCAACCTTCCAGCTTCGTTAGATTCCGGTCTACCAATTCCATCCGCGGGAAGGCAATTCATTGCGAATTTGCCGATCGCCTTTGGCGGATTATTATCGAGCCCATTTGTTGTTCCTGTACATGTGCCGTTGCTGCAACGAACTACGAGGGTTGTGCAGCAAATATTTCGTCTCGCAATTTTTCCGAAGAACGTGTGATTGAACCTTCTTTTAATGGGACAAGAGGCGACCTTCAGTCGATTGTCATCTCTTTTTGTTTGCTGTTAATTATAAAAAAATTACATGCTGTACTATACTTGTAAACTCAGACCCCACTGGCCACGTAGATTGGTTGAAAGATTTTCAATACCGTAAGCCATGGGCGGCGAGCTCCCCCTTAATCGAACGTTCCTTTTAACCGATTGTTGTATTGAGTAAAATATTGCTACTTGCTGTCATATTTTTTGTACCGTCAGTTACTCTCAAAAGGTTAATTATATGTGTTTTAATATTTATTACATCTTTTATTATTGCATATTTTGTATTTGTATGTATACGAATTTTGCAAGCTTTTTAAACAGGAGGAAGGCACAATAAAGGTGAGTTCGATTCCCGTAAGCTGCTGGCTCCTCGGCCATCCACGAGAACCTGCAATCAGCTGTATTTGGAAGGTGGCGTCCACTAATTTTGACCTATTCTGTACACAACCAGGAAGATTTCCTCCCGTAAGCGATTTCCATGAACCCTCCCCACTCCTCTGAGCTCAGCTGCAGGCCGTTTCCCACCTATCCTGTTGCGGGTCGACGAAAAAGCTCGTTTGGCCCGTAACATACACTAGCAAAACCCCAGTGTTCGACACATCGTGTGTAGTAACATATGGCAAACGTTTACGTTCGACAAACGATAGCTCAAATCTTAGCGCATTCACAAACACCGTCGTTGGCCGTTGCTTGGCACATCGTCTGTAGGGGCTTTTCACATCTCTCATTGTTATTGTTATTATAATTCCTGGCGCTTGGAATTAGTATCCTCTTCTTCTTCTTCATCTCTTATTGAATAATCCTTAAGGCTTGTTTTATCCAACATTTCCTAAATTCTTTTATTCCTGTGATGTTGATTGCCAGCTGTCTTTCCAGCGCTTTAGTGATCTTCTTCTAGATCTTTGTCCATCTGGTTTTCCGTCTCGTGCTATGCGTGCTAGCCTGTTGATGTCTATTCTATTTACGTGCTCATTCAACTCCCCACTTCTCTGTCTGCCCCATCTTACGATGTCTTCTGTCTTACATTCTTGGCGTATATTATCGCTTCTTATCCTATCCCTTCGTCTTCGTCTTTCCTGCTATATTTCTCAGCACATTAATTTCTGATGTTCTAAGAATTCTCTTAGATCTATTTTCTGGTCTCGTCTCGGCGCCATATGTCATTATTGGCTGAACGCATGCTTTATATACACGTATTTTACAGTCAATGCTCATGTGCTCGTTCCTCCATGCTGCCTCTTTTAAGCAGCCAGCTACTGCCGTGCCTAAGTCAAATTGATCTCGCACTTCGTTCGATAGATCTCCGTCACTAAGCACCCAGGTACTACCAGTTTACATCTTCTTGGTTCTTTTGCTACAGCCATGCATTTTTATTAGGTCTGTGTCACTTTCCTGGTTGTTATACATATAGTTGATTGAAGTATGATGTCCATTGTTTCACAGTTATTGTGCCTATTTGTATGTATTCGTTTATAGGCTCTTCCGCAATATTAATGAATTAATGAATTAGCATAGAACAAGCCAGAAGTATTTTTATACGTATGAGAAAGGTACTCTGCAGTCATGAACTCATCTTAAACCTGCGAGCGAGGATCGTTGAATTCTACATGTTTCCTGTACTGTTGTACGGTGTAGAAGCATGGACGTTAACGGAGAAAACCTCGAAGATCATAGAATCTTTCGAAATGGGTGACACATGTGGAGGTCTTAAGAAGAATGAACAACATTTAAAACTAAAACAACTGCAAAAAGACGAAAATTGGAATATTTTGGCCACAGTATGCGTCATCAGAAGTATAAGCTGCTACATCTTATAATGCCAGGAAAGATCGATGGCAGGAGAGGTCCAGATAGAAGAAGCAGGTTTTTGACGAAGTATCTAAGGTACTGGTTTGGACAGTTTACAGTGCAGCAGATATTCCGAGCAGTTGTAAACAAGGTTAAGGTCACCAATATGGTAGCCAACATGAGCGTCAAAAATCGTTAAATTGTCACGGCACTAAATGACAGAAGAGTAACAATGCCCTCCCAGTCGACCATTCAACTGCTTGTTTAATTGTCACTGATTTTCCAAAAAAAGATAAGGAGTTAGAGACGGGAAAATTTAATTTCCGTTTAACTGCACCCAAAAGATGAAGGATGAACCATGTCAGTATCCTGGATGGATCCTAAAGGAAAATATAAACAGCCTTGTAACTCGTGGAAACTAAAATGATTTTGTAAAAATAAAGGAGAAACTGATGTGGAAAAATATAATGATAGTACTGTGCATCACGTCCTGGCATTAAAATAATTTGTCCGCACAATCAAAATAAACCAATCACAGTACCACAGGCGAAATCACTGGCTGCTCAAAATTGATGTGGAGGAGAGTGTAGGGGCTGAACTTATAATGCAAAGTTGAAGTATCTTCGCAATGAAATCCATGATTCAATAAAATTTTAGCAAAGATCAACAATAATAAACAATCTCTGATAAATGCCGTAACTGGCATTCCTTGTATGTAGTGTATATGTTTAACGTGTTTCTTTGTAACTGCACTTGGCTATAAATTCACCGGTTCTTATAGGGAAGGTTCTTTTGAGCATCAGCTGAAGCACCCAACATAACCAACAAAATCTAGTGGAAGTGGATATAGAGAATCATAACAGACTCGAATCTGAATGACCCAAAGATTTATCGATAATTTATCTTACTGCCGTAATTGGTACTTAAATAACCTTGAATTGTCACCAACATTGTCACGCCCTGACTGAAAATCAGAAGGACTTGATTTGGCAGCTTCACTGTTTATAGAACAAAACTAAATTTTAAGAGAAGTAACTCTTTTTTGAATGTGGGACTTCTATCTACAGGAAGAGGAAGTCAGTCTTCCTTGGTTTAGGAGTTCGTATGACCCTTGTCTCTAGGTACCGGGAGTTATGTCCATTTAGGTACGACCACAGCTTAATCAACAAGATTAAAAGCTGACTTTAAATGTAAAAAAGGTGCACCGAACAAATTGAAACCATAGCATTAACAGTTTCGTGCACTTCATCTTGTGCAGGCACTAAAAAAGTGAATGTTTAAAAAATTGACAAAATAATCTGAAAAGCATTAGAATACAGGAAGAAGGACAAACAACAGTGAGTGAAAGACAAAGAAAATAAAAACAATATGCTAACCATATTATTCCTGTAAAAGTCAAAGGAAACTATTCTAAAAGCTCCTACTTCAGTTTTTCCTTCTTAATTGTTATTTGTTCAATATTTTAAGTTATTGTCTTTAAGTTATTTAAGTTTCAATCATTGACTTACTTTTTGGAAGAATGCATTAAAGAATGGGAGCTACAGGAATCACCACGCAATAATAAGTGTAGGCTCTTCACAGATTCTTTCTCCAGTTCCTTTGGAATTATCTCAGGTTGCGGAAACATCTTCTTGCCCTTTTTCTTCTTACCCATATTTTCACGTCCCGTGGGATTTGCGTCCATTCTATAGATCTGTGCGTTGCAGTGTAGTTGAGGACACATAGGATCTTCCCCTTAAAACAGCAGTTCTTCTGTTAATAGAAATAGAAATTACTTCTGGCGCCTACCTGCGTAGCATTCCTGCTTGTAGCATTTCTGACAGAAAAAGTGTTCAAATTCGCAGCCATAAACTAAAGAGGGATGGTGAAATTTTTGGCTGCAAATTCCGCAGCGGTAACCATCAGTTGGAAACAAATCATCGGTTGCCATAAATGCGCTTTGAACAAAAATGCTTAAGAAAAAAAAGCACGGTAATAATTTGGGTTGTCATATTACTCCAGTAATTTATGTCACTGTCAGAGCGAAACAATTGAAACGTTTTTGAAATAGCTGTCACTAAAACGTTGAATAATGTCAATAAAAAATGTTAGACGAATTCTCCGGAAAAAAAGGTATTACAAAATCTAAACAATTGGGAAAATTTTCACTTTCACTGAAGAGATACTTTTGAGACGCCTTCCAGTTAGGGGGGCGTCTGCCTTATAAACGTAAAGAAACTATCCGCTGAGTTAAAAATGCATGTATTCCAGGCAGAAAGTGTGCGTGCTTCGGAATAATCAGTTATGGTTTTGAACTTGGGTGCTACTTAGTAAATCAGCGGTAAAACATAAATCACACCGTCTAATGAATTTTAATACACTAATTATTGGTTGAAGTTTCATTCATAACTAAAACATTTTTACTGGAACATGAAACTAGATGTAAAGACATAAAATCTTTATTTAGAACTCCATTTTTAAAACTGCTTTCTCAGCTTTCAAAAGCAAACAAATATATTATTAAATATCAGCGTAAATGTAAATTTAGAATCAAGAGAACATTATTAATGGATAAAAAGTGGATAATATGCACGACAAAATTGAAATATATGCGCATATATATGCAGAGATTTTTTGCAAAATATGCGTATACTTGGGCTATACAGATCGTCTCTGTTTTTTTGGAAACATAGGAAATACATGAGTGCAACAAGGAGGTGGGATAAAAGATAGAGAAATGATATATAGGGTTTGGGGAAGGGAAAATAAGTATCCATGGACACCAACAAATAGTATGCCTTGACCGTATCAAATTTAATTTAATGTCATTTTGGTCTATTTGTCATATTACATTTAATATAGTTTTCATTTTGTTAATAATTTCGTTAATTTTGTATGAAATTCTTTATTTGCTTTGATAATACTATTCTTTATTATTTTGTACTGATTTTAATTATTATTGACATGCATGTCACATACAATTACATTTATTATGTCAAATATGTTAAATTGATTTTCATAGTAACCATAGATACTTAAATTCCCCACCTTTCATCTCCTACGGTCTGTCCTTGTTGCACTCATTGCTATGTTTCAAAAAAAATCGAGACAATCTGTATACGCAACAAAATGTGCAAAAATAACAAGAGTAATTAATAAAAGTTGTAAACTCAAGTATAATAATTTTTATTAGACAAAATCAACAAATACGTACACTAATTCACTTACTCGTATTATACAGGGTGTTTTTTAAACATACGGCAAAAATTCAAGGGGTTATTCCCTGGACTATTCTAAAAATATTTTGTCCTTTGATGATTTTTGAAAAGCCGCTTTGTTTCGAAGATACAGGGTGAAAAAGAAGTTCGACAATAACAACATTTTACTACCAAAAATTACATGTAAAGTTTCTTAATCTACAAGAACTGTTGAAAATGACTACCTCCAGCTACGATGCAAGAATCCAATCTTCTCCTCATTGACTGCCGAACTCTTTCAAAAACATCAGGGTCGTTTCTTATTGAGTTACACCCAGCAATTATCCGATTTCTTAAATCTTCCACATTTTCCACTGGAGTAGAATAAACTAATGACTTTAGATGGCCCCATAGGAAATAATCTATGGGTTTTAAGTCAGGGGATCGAGCAGGCCATAAGTGAGGTCCACCTCTACCAATCCAGTGATCTCCGTATGTTACTATTAAAAACTCACGAGCAACCACACTAAAATGCGCTGGTGTACCATCGTGCATAAACCCCATTGCATTTATTGTTGCCAATGGTACATCCTCCAGAAACTCAGGTAGAGTCTGTTCCAAAAAGTTGCGATACACCTCGCCGGTAAGTCTTCCTGGTAGAAATATCGGTCACCCACAATTCCAAACCAAACGTTCAACGAGAACTGATGTTGAAAACGATATTCAAGTACCTCATGTGGATGTTCTTCAGCCCACACATGGTTATTGTCAAAATTCATTATTGCATATCTTGAGAAATTCGCTTCATCGGTAAAAAGAATGAGCGTCAGTAGTTGAGGGATTTGAACCAATGTGTGCAAAAGCCATTGACAGAATGCAATACGTGGAGGCAAATGAACAGGAAGAAGTGCCTGAACGCGTTGTATGTGGTATGGGTACAACAAATAGTCCCTAAGAATTTTACAAACAGTCCCATTACTTACATTCAAAGTATTTGCAATTTTTTGAGTAGAAGTACCTGGATCTTCCTCTATCATGTCCAGCACATTCTCTTCTACTTCTACCGTTCTTACTGTCATTGGCCTTCCTGGTTCTCCACTTCGTTTCAATGGGCCTGTTTTATGAAAACGTTGATGAATACGTTGGAAAGTTTTTCTGTCAGGAACATTACGGCCAGGAAATCGTTCAACGTACAACCGCCTAGCTTGTAATGAATTGCCATCAGCAAGTCCATAAATGCAATGCATGTCAGTCATCTCGGCGTTTGTATAGCGATTCATGATAGAGGACTTCACTAACAAAAGTTTAAGTATTAAAGACAGAAAATACACGTCAAACAGCCAAACGTCAATCAGTCTCAACAAATTCGACACATACAAAATGATCAATCACGAGACGTATTAAAATGAAATCCACTTTTAAACTGATTTTCTTTTCAATGTCTGCATTTGCCAGCTGTTAGTGGATAAAACTGTCGTTCTTAGTAATCGGAATGTTGTTAGAAGATCATAACGCATTTTTAAAAATTTTTTGTACTCGGTAAGCCAGTGTAGTACGCCATACTTTTATTTCGGCTACATTAATAACTTGAAAAATATCAAAATTGGTTTTGTCGAAAATGTTTCTCGCCCTATATCTTCGAAACAAAGCGGCTTTTCAAAAATCATCAAAGGACAAAATATTCTTAGAATAGTCCAGGGAATATCCCCTTCAATTTTTGCCGTATATGTTTAATAAACACCCTGTATATAAAAACTAAGCCTAGAACTATTAGTCTAAGCACTATTTCTAAAATAATTTATGATTAGAAGTTGTTCGAAATTTTCTAACAAGAAATTATGCCTTCTATCTGAAAACATATGTTTATGAATAGAAAAGCTTCTTTCTACGTCGACAGAAGTAATGGGTGCATTTTTTAACTTACGATTTAAAAAAAAAATTTTAATTTTGCCCTGCTCTTGTCATGTAAGAGGCAGCGTCGGACAACGTGAGTAAAACTGTATCAGAAGGTACACTTTCGGGTCAAAAAAATTTGACAAACCTACCTGCACAAATCGGTCAATTGTTAAATTATTTCACTTTTTGAAATTGTTTGGAAGCTATTAAATATGATTTGCTTAAAGGTCTTCATGAAGAATTCCTATTAATAAATGGGCAATGTAACGGCCACTCATTGTCTAATTTCAGACATTGTTTCATTCTAACAAGAATTTACATAATTTTTTCGTAAGATGCATTCGTCGGGTACATTTTGTTTACAAAATGTTTATAAGAACGATTTTGAATTAACATTTTCTATAACGGTATATTAGACGAAATTAATGCCTTACATAACTCCTTATTACATTCTTCTTGCTCCGATTTTTTGGAACTCGTTCCTGAACATTGAGTCATGGTTTGCTGAGAACAATTGCTTCGCTTCCATTTTTAATATTTTGCAATATGTGAAGGAGTTTTAGTGTGCTGATCTACCAAGGATTTTCTCTCAGAAGACACCTACAACGACAAATAGTTATAAATATTAATATAAGAACTTTTGATACTCGTTAAAAGCAAAAACATACACTAGCTCCCCTGTCATGACTTTGTTTTAGTTACGTACAAGAGATCAACACTTTCGGAGTATCGGACACGTTGTAACAACGAGAGAAGATGAAGATTCTATTATAGGGTTACTCAATGAGAGAAATTACTTTGCAAACTACAAACAAAATGTATGTATGTATCCCACTCAATATACACCCTCCACTGATAAACAAGAAACAAGAATAAAATGGATTAGGTCGGTACTTCAAACTTCAAACTGTCGGGAATTCCAGGCACAGGTCATTAGCTGTCCAGCTGTGAATTGACGGTAATCTGTGTGCACTACTCGGAATTTCATAATCTTGTCTTGACCACTTGACGAAAATTTACAAAGGAGTAATGTAAAAGGCCAAAATATGCAAGTTTATACAACTTTTGCAAAAATATGCAGCGAATACCCAAATATGCAACATATGCAATCACTAATGAGCGTTAATTAACTCTTATCAGTGTAATTCGTCCACATAATTGACTATAGTCAAAGATATGCAAAAATGAAAATATATGGGATTTGCATTTAATCCGCTCTTTATTAATAGATATTGAGCATGATAGTAAAGACCCAAAAGCTAGCAATTTTTTAAGGTTTCTAACTATACAATTTCGAGTCCTATCTGCACAATACTCGTAGTAAGGTGAGGGATGCGTATGAACGTTGTAACATTATTATTTCCACGCTGAAATAGGAAATATGATTGTATTTGGTTACAGTCCTTTAACTCCTAGTTGGAGCATAGCGCTTCGAATTGTATATTGTGTATTGTGTATTTAGATTGAATGTTTTCTGTAGAGTATAGAGCCGTTTTTGTGTGCACTTATTCGAGGTTTCAAATATAGGCTGATTTACGAAGGGTGGCTGATATACCTTCCGCTACCGATCCTGGTGCTGGTGGGATTGCCACCTGTTTTCCAGACAGACTCCCATTGCATGTTGTTATGTCGCAATGCTTGTCCTTAATTCATTTTCCTTGTCCGTACAGGCTACACATTAACAATTAGCTTTATTTTTTACTAGTTCTTTGAATTACGTGTAACTGCCGAAACTTTCTTGGATTGTGGTCCCTGTTCTTTGTTTGGTAATTCTTTGCTTATAGTTGGTGACTTGCCTTTCTTCCCCAAGTGACCATGTCCTACCACTTGTTTTCATCGTCGAAATTCGTGCAAGAGTATTCTATTCCATTTACTACAGGTTTATTGTATTTCAGGTTTGCCTTATTCCCTTCTGTTCTGGCTTTTTTTTGAGTGTTCAATCAGTTCTTTGCGTTCTTTCCGCATTTTTTTCGGATAGTTTCCATTTATCCAGTAGTTTGTACTCTTAAGTAGTGATATGGATCTTAACATTTCTATTTATTTATTCCAAGTGGGTAATTTTATTAAAATGTCTGGGCTTCTGTTCGGTGTATTTTCATAATCCTCTTGTTTCTTCCAGTTTTTCTACTGGATTAAAAGACATGTATATTTGTTCGGACAAACTTGTGATTTTAGTTTCTACTTCTTCTGATTCGTTTTCCTCATGCGTTATATCATTAATAATTTCCTATTTCCTAATTTCTTTGATTGATTCGTAGAAAACTAATTTAAAATCGTAACTGTCTTATGAAATCTATCTTTAGTAATTTCGTACATACTAGATAAGAAAATTTCACCCGAGGTGTGTGCTCTTAATAGAGATTATATTGCGTCGGTCGATATACTAATTCATCAATTAGTTTTTAAAAGCTGGCTTTCGCTAATACAATGGATCACTTAAATGAATAAATTTTCATTGTAAAATGTAATAGCAAAATCAATTTTGCTAATCAAAATCTACGAGGTGTGTTCAATTGAACAATCTTTGCTTTATAAAAAATGTATTCAACAATTTAATTACAAATAATTACCGTCACAGTTAAGGAACCTATGCTATTGTTTTACTAACCGACATATACCCAGATCATAGAATTCTTGTGGCTGCCGATTGAAGAAGTCTTCCACAGCTATCTGTACTTCGCCGTCAGACTGAAAATGCCGACCTTTGAATGCATTTTCCAAAAATATGGGAATCGCAAGGCGATAGATCCGGGCTATAAGGTGGATGCTTTAATACCCTCCATTTCTTTAGTTGAAGATTTTCTTTCATCACATTAGCAACATGAGGCCTGGCATTGTCATGTAGCAAAATGACCCCACGCGTAAGTTTTCCTGGACGTTTTCATCTTATTGCTTGATGAAGCTTGTTCAAAATTTCATTGTACAGATTTGCATTGACATTTACTCCATGTTCTTTAAACTCTACCAGCAAGGGTCCTTCATGGTCGAAAAAAAAAATGTTAACATCACCTTGCCTACAGAACGTTGTGCTTTAAAGTTCTTCGGTGGTGGTGAACTTGAATATTTCCACTACATCGACGATAACTTACTGGATGGCTCGTAGCAATGGCTCCAAGTTTCATCACCAGCAACTATTGTCAGAAGAAATTTATCGCCATTTTGCCTACAGTCTGTGTTGCAGAGATAATCCCATTCTCAAGCATTTTTGTTCATTAGACAATAGATGAGGAATCCATTGCGAACAAACTTTGCTGTAATCCAGATTATGAACATTATGGACAGATCCTACACTCACACCAACAATTTCTAAAATTTCTCTAATTGAAATTCGACGATTTTCTCTAATAAGGCCTTCCACACATGCCATATTGATTTCTGTTAATGCAATACACTGTGCACCTGATTGCGGCTCAACCATAGTCCCTTCTTTTCCATTCTTAAATTTTCGGCACAATTCCTTCACAGTTGGGTACGCAATACATGCATTTCCATACACTGCTTGCATTCGCGTATGAATCTGCAATGGCTGAACACCATCAGCGCATAAAAATTGTAGGACCGCACGCTGATCAAACTTGGACGGATTTTCAACAAGAAACGCCATTTCAAAATCGAAGTTGTAAAAGTCAAAATCAAATTCAATCACCAGAAACTTATGGATGTTTTGCTTACAAACACTACTAACATTAACAAACGTCATTTGAATGATTGCATTCGTTTTCAAGGCTAAGATGATCGAAGATGGGTTTCAGTTGAACAAGCCTCGTACGATAGATAATAACTGCAGAGTTGAGAAGTGAGTTTTTACAATTTTATATTTCAATAAAAACTATACAACTGAGGAGGAATTTTGTCTTCTAAAGTCTGATTTAGATATTACAGTACCCACAAGTGTAAGTGATTAACATAATGATGTTGTAAAAATAATTGTTAACCGATAGATGAGCAATTTAATTTGTACAACCTTAACTATGCAGTTAAAGGCTGTAAAACCGTTTAAGTTTACGTCCATTAGGTAAACGGTTTTTAGATGACAATTTTTCAAGGAATTGCAAAAAGTATCAAAATAACAAATTCATGATCAGAAATTATAACCGATTCTCAGTGTAATCTGTTGTTTGATAGTCAGTTATAATGGCTGACTGGGTTTTATGAAACACAAAATTGTGGTGTTCAAGTACCTCTTGGAACCGGTTTATTGTTTAACCCATTATTATTAACAATCTTTCTAACATCACAAAACTTAGTATCATTTATCTTCACAACATAGGGCTATATAATGAAGGCTATGTGGCTGGGAAGAAGAAACAGCCTCCAATATAATATTCGATTGCGAAGCCCTAGTTCACACAAGATTCCGAATCTTTCAGGACTTTAACCCTAACGAGATACAACCGCCAGCTAGTCGACAAACTGCTAGGCCTGATAAAGGGGATGGATCTACTTGACAGCGATTAGTGGCAGAAGGGATGCACAATACGCCTAAGAGGCCGTAGGATTCTCTACTTTGACAACCTTGTTGAGTCACCATCTTATGCTGAAGATCTATTATCACAATTTAAAATGTATATCAAAGTTGTTTGCTTGTGGAGTAAAAAAGAATTTATTTAAACAATATACCGTTAATCTAGATCGTTTGACGTAGTAATAATTTGAAAAGAGCATAGCAACAACATAGGCAGGATTGGATTTTAGAAGAAATGAGGAGCTAAATAAAAAGCACGATAATAGACACGGCGATAAAAAAATAAAAATAGAGAAGGTAAATCAACAAATATTGGAACAGAACAGTTTAGTGTACGTAAGGAACAGGAAATCCAATAAATCGAAAAAAGATCAACAGTTTACGAGCTAATGTGGGAAAACAAGATTTGACGAGTACTCAACACTCAAGTAAGAAATCAATGAGATATGCAAGATATCAGAAAATGGGCTAAGACAAGAAGAAAAAGGCGAAATGGATACGTACATCGAGTCACTTCAAGCTGAGTGATAAAGTCAGTCAGACACCAAACCATCCATGGAAAACGAGATCGAAGGAAACTGCTGGCTAACATTATTAACAGACTCATCACAGTATATATAGGCACTTTGAGATGACACAGATTGCTGAGTCTTATACAAGAAGAAGAAGAAGAAGAAAAACAATGTTTGAAAACGTACATAAAATTAAGGTGCATCCAGAATAGGAAGTTTTCCATTAAAAATAATTAAATGGAAAAGAAAATAAAGATCACGGAAATAAGAGAGAATGAGAAATAGAAGCGACAGGCAGCCTGAAGTGTGGAAGAAAAAAGTTGTGAAATATAAATGCAAGTTGAAGATTTGTTACCATAGAGAGTTTAGCCAGTTCAAAGTTAGAAGAAAATAATAGAGTTGAAAAGAAATTAAAAAAATATGTAAATGGGATTATAAGAGAATACACAGAAAACGAAGCAAATATCCACAAATGTATACAGTAACTAGGAAAGATAGACTAATTCTTAAAATAGTGAAATAAAAGAGATGAAATAAATACATGAATTTGTAAGTTATGCGATTAACCATGGAACGACAATATGACACTAACTACTAAGAGAACAGATTGAAAAGAATGGAAGAGAAAGATATATTAAGGGAAAGAAGCAAATGAAATGAGCAATAAATCAGGAAAACAAACGTTATTTAGTATTTGTCGATTTGAATGTAGTGTTTCAGAAAAAGAGAAACTTCCAGAATATGGAAGAAACAACACTATTAAAAGAGAAGCATAACAAGAAACATCTACAAAAGTATAATATGAATTTTAAGAAAGAAGCCTTAGAGATAATTTAAATGACCTAATTTTTTATTAGACTAATTTATATGATAATAAGGGACAGTAGGTAACATTTGTAATAAAAGGATTGTAAAGTCTACTACAAAGATAAGGCTACACATTCTGCTTTAAATAAATAAAAGTAAAAAAAGAGTATTGCAACAATAGACGATGGGGTAAGCAAATTAAAAATAATGAAAATAGCAGTGATCATACAACATAAAAGTAATCAATGTAGACAAATAGCGAACGATAAGAAGAGGTAGAATAGATAAACTTGGGAAAAATCCCTTACCACCACGATATTTAGTACAACTAAATACGTATTTCGGCAACTAAGCTGCCATCTTCAGTAGAAACTTGAAATAACTAAAGTAACTTAGCTGAGGAATACTTCTGGAGATATATGCACATTGGACTTCAATTATTCGCATGATGAAGACCTTAAGCGACCAATAAATCCTAGGTAGAAGAGAGTATCGCTTTTAATGGGAAAAACTAAAAGAAGTACTAAAATTAACTATCTAGGAACTGCAATTAGTAGAGACGAAAAGATAGATTAGAAAGTAGTTAGAGGAACAACAAATAAACGCAAGTATCACTATAAATTAGATGGAACTATAGGGTAAAAGACTGATATACGTACAAGAATGCAAACAGTAGTTTAAAAAACGATAGCATGTCAACTTTTTTATAAAGAAGTTATAATGTTAACAAAGTTAGAGAGGCATATACAAGCTTAATCACGTAATCAAAGTTTATAGACAAAGTAGTAGGGAGAATAAATTCAATACGTGATGTGTGGACAGGATTAGTGAGAAACAAAGAGAAGCTGAAAATGATCTAGTAAAAATAAAACAAGAGGAAAATCAATTGCAATTGTTTTGTGCATATATGTAGGAAGGAGAAAGACAAGCTAGGGAAACAACCAAGATAGAAGAGAAAAATGTATTGGAGAAAACTATGAAGAACTAGACGAGAAGCAGCGACGAAGAAGAAGACAAAAAATATTTAGGAATAGTAAATTAAACATAAATTAATTGAAACCGTTTTGCACGTAAATATGGAAAGGGCGAAGATAAGTTACCGGAACAAGAAATTGAATAGATGAGAATGTATAAAAAACTATGCCTGTCTATGAGCGCTATGGTCCTTGTCGGATTTGGCTGTCACTTTAATTTTTCTCCGTTTGCTCTTGTATATTATTTATCATCTCCACCTTCTTATTCGTAGTGTTCTTAGACTTTCTACGTCATCAAACCATCAATTTTAGAGTTTAAGAGTCAGCCATATTCAACATGCGGCCCGCGGGCCGTATGCGACCCTTCAAACTTTTGTGTGCGGCCCGAAATATACTCATCATCAGGAAGCTGCTTTTTAAAAAATCGGGCCATCGAGTTTACGATCGATACGAATCTGGAAGTTATTTTTAAAGGAAAGAAAGAGAGGGAAATGAGTACATCGAATTTTGTAAATTAGTCCCTGAAAAATACAAGACTGTACAAAAATGTGCCCACCTGCTGCTCACATTGTTCGCATCAACGTATTTTTGTGAATCATTCTATTCCAAAATGAAATATGCGAAAAACGTATATAGAAATCGACTTACTGATTCTCACCTTGATGATGTATTACATGTAGCAATTATAAACTTGATTTGTCTAAAATAGTAAAAAATTTGTTCCAATATCAAAAATCATACTTATTTTTAAATAAACGCTTGGATACATTTAGGTTTTGAGTTTTATTTTTTACATTATTATACTGTGAGCAAAGCGAACCCCGGGAAGGCCAATGAAACGATGAGCGAAAAGCTGGCAGTCCACATCGGTGGACACACCACAGAAGTGTGAAGAAGAACAGGCTACTGCCTACAATGAAAGAAGAAGAGGTATAGTGTATAATGTTGCGGCCCGCGTAACTTAGCAAATATATGTATGTGGCCCGACGAAAAAAAAGGTTGAGTATGGCTGGTTTAACTCTTATTCTTCTACCCTCCGGTCTCCTTTCCGAAGTTCTTTTCAGTATTATATCTACGATCACACGCGTACTGATTCAAGGCTAAACAGGCCTCTAAAATTCCATGTTCTAAAGAACAGTTGATTTTCCTTAGTTAGTAGCTTTTGTAGTCTCCGTATGTTCGCTTTTGTTAGCCCCGACGCTATCTTCGACATAGGTTGGTTACCTGATTTCCGGTAAGGTTGCTTAGGTTTCCTGGAGTTCACCACCTGCATCTTAATATAAAGGTTACTGAGAGTCGGAATTGGATAGGAGAGGATATGTCACGCTACTGGATGCGGCATCCGGTGATAGATGGTGGATACTATTCCTTTTGAACCTATGTCGAACTAGAAATGAAGTAAAAGAAATGAACAAGGAAAACACATTAAAAGATCTAACAGAAGTGCAGTGGAGGAAAAGCAATTGATACGCACATGTGGAATTGAAGGAGTAATTTTGATGCAACAAGCAATAAAAGAAAGGAGAATCGACACCCAAAGGTAGGCGGAACCTAAAAAAATATACAAGACCTACTATTGGAAAGTAAAAACAAAAGGAAATAAAACGTACAATAGCAAAATATCTTCAAATTTGACGTAATGGTTAAGCAGGTAAAGATGAAGCAAAAGGTGTACACTTCGTATATAAGAAGAACTGCAAATTAGATTTTTCGAGAACGTCTCTTTCTTCAAATTAGTTCTTACTTACACTTCCAGTGAATATTTATGAAAACCTTTTTACTTTCCCATACCTTATAGGTATAGGGTATTACTTTCCCATACCTTATAGGTATAGGGTATTACTTTCCCATACCTTATAGGTATAGGGTATTACTTTCCCATACCTTATAGGTATAGGGTAAGTATTGAAATCATAAAAATTTTCGAAATCGAGATTTTAACGGATATATCCGTTTTGGGTCTCTAGGAACCCAAAAAAGTGGTTTTTAAAAAATGTCTGTCTGTGGGTGGGTACGTATGTACGTATGTACGTACGTATGTGACGCTCCTACAGCCGAAAGTATTGCTCCGATTTTGATGCGCTTTGGAATGCGGGGGTGTATCGAAAATTCATCGAAAAATAAGCTTTTCAAAAAAATCCGAAACCGGAAGCGGAAGTTACGCATGTTTTTTTGGTATCACTTTTTTCGTGATTACAATTTTGAAACTTTTATCGCGGATAACGATAGAGGGTCATAAGACAAATATGTTAGTTTTTGCCGAACTCGCTAGCTTTAAAATGCAGGGCGCTATGATTTTTTGAAAATTTTGAGTTTAACGCCCAATTACTCGAAAACGGATGAATCGATTCAAATGATTTTTATTTTCTGAATAGTATATGAAGGGTAAAATGAGGTGATATAAAAAGTTTTTTGAAAAATTATAAGGGGCCGAAATTTTCAAAAAATTATTTCTCAAAAACTGCTCCAAGGAATTTTTTTAAACTTCATATGTCGACAGACCTCGCAAGGGGCTATCGATATGTGTTTTGAAGAACTCCGTAATTTTCCTGTGGCGCCCTCTACGAAGCTTGGAAGTTTGAAACTTCAAACTCCTTTAATTAATAAACGAAAAAAGATAGGAAGCTGGGGTTTTCACTGAATCGCTCAGTACGTAATGGAGCATATGAATATGCAAGAAATATTACACTCGTGGATATATTGTAGCGCACCGGCCCCGCCTCCCCCCTCCTTTTTAAAAAATATTTTTTTTTTCTAAACGGTTCTATTTGTTTTG